>JAJOOF010012468.1:0-32758 GCA_029582545.1 Solanum lignicaule
TATATATATATATATATATATATATATATATATATATATATATATATAGTTGGGACGGTGAATTATTTAGGTGTAAAAGTCATAAATTCAATAAATTCCTATTGCATTGAAGGATTGTGTGGAAGTTTAACGGCTGTTTTATATGTATATTATTTGGAGCAGTTGGGGCACCTTATAGGATGATTGCACAATGTATTGAGGTGAAAATATAGGGTGTGGTGATACACCATCTATTTAAGAACTATACGAGCTTACTGCCCATTACGCATTTCACTACTATTTCAGAAGGACCACATTTTGATTAGATGTTACTATTAGCTTCATTATGTACTTATATTGTGATCAAAGACTTAAAGGGAAGGCTGAGTTGTTGTACTCCTATTGGTCCAAAAACAAGGTATGTATGGCAAAAAAGAACCTTTTTCGCTGCTAAGGTATGAATATTTGTCACCTTTCTCTTTTATATGAGTCAACAAGATCCTAGGTTACACATGTTAAAAGTGTTCAATTGTTGGATACACAACCTGTTGATATATAGTGACAAATGGCTTCAATTGCTTATTTAATCATATACTTTATTTGCACACATGTTCACATGTTCCTTTCATTGGATAGCATTCCCATTGTTTTAGTGTTTAATGTTACTCTAGATAATCTTTACTTGTTCTAGTATTCATTTTATATGTTCTAACTTGAAATGTCACTTTTCCCTAACTTGAATCAGCCCACGTGTCTCATTAGTTCCCATGTTCATGACCCCTACTATTTGATATTGTTACTGAATATGTTTTAGCCCACAATAAGATTCATTGTGTAATATAAATTCCTAAGTTAATTTTACTACATCAAGGTTACAATTGTTTCTTATGTCATTGTTGCTGCCTCAAATGTTTTATTCTAATGTCCACATCACTAGTATATAGTACAAAAGTTCAAAAAAGTTATGAACAATCTCAAAGATTAAAGAAATGACATAAACTAAATCTATATAATTATGGGTGGAGCCTAAGGGCAAAAATCGTAGCATGGGTCGATCCTGAAAGCAAAGTTGTATACTTATGGGTGGTAGCTCAGGGGTTAAAAATACCTAGCATGAGACGATCCCAATTGATATATATGTACGGGGCGACAACTAATGAGTCCGAGATTAGGACTCATTTGGCGATTTGTTTGTATAAATTTAGTGACCTCAAATGCTTAATTGGTACCATAAACTGATGTTAAAGCCTTGATTTTCTGGTATTTGTATTGAGGAGCAAAGGAAGAACACTAGCGGGTAAAAAGAAAAAAACAAGCTGAATGAGTGAAGAAAAGTGAGCCTGATGATCACCAAGAGCACTTGACGAATTACCAAGTGGCTAATTTGACCGCCCAAAGTTCCAGTGTGCCAGCCCTGAGGGAAGAACCAAGTCATCGATAGAAAAGGGGCAGTCGACGAATCGCCGAGTAGTTTCGCGATGCAAAGAGAGATTGCCCAAAGTTACAGGACTTCAGGATGTTGAGAGCCAAGGCAAAAAGGTGATAGAAGAGAGCAATGGGCGGTTCACCGAACCACTCGGCGAACTCGACTTACCTCACCTAATGGCCCTTCGTGGCTTATTTTTGGCAATTATAAATTAGATTTTGAACTGTTAATGTAGGAGTTCTCTCTTCCAGATTTTAGTTTACTACTATTTTAGAATAGTTCTTAGTAGACTTAAAGGTTTTTGGAGATCCAATTTGGAGATTTTGCAAGCGGGTTACTGATTTTCTTTGATTTCGAGCATTGTAAAGGTTTAATTACTCTTACCCAGTTGATGGCTAATCGATTTGGTAACCGGTTTTACGTTTTTATGATGTTTGGCTAAAACCCCAATTCTTGGGGAGTGATCATGTGATTATGGGTTGAATTAGTTTATGGGTATTGTTAATTACTAGTTTAAATGCTATATTGAAGTGGGTTTAATCATTAATTATGGTTTCATTTATGAATTGTAGTTGCAAATGCAGTTCTAACCTTGTGTTCTTAGCTTGCGAGAGAGAAAGAGGTTTTAGAACTAAGATTATTCATTAATGATTTGTAGGTATTGGCATGCGTTGGGTTCAACTCGAGAGAGTGAATCCTATACACAATCCTACCCATCTAGCTCTAGAGAGTGGATGAATTCAGGTGTGGGTTGTTCTTCATTAGTATGCTTGTTGATGTTCGAAAGAAATCACCTGATTCGGGATAGTTGTTCGAGAGAATGCTAACTCCCTTATAGTTTAGCCTACCCACTGATTTTTAGTTGGTTACTAGTAGTTTTAATTACCCATATATCAAAATTTGCCTATAATCGATCACATCCCGAGAATTCCTCTCCTTATTGTTATTTCAAGTTGTTTGTGACTGCGTTGTGGTTGATTATTGCAAACCAAAACCCCCTATCTGACATTCGTGTCACCCCTTATATATATGGTTGGGATGCTGAATTATTTAGGTGTAAAAAGCATAAGTTCAATAATTTTGTATTGCGTTGAAGGATTGTGTGGATGTTTAACGGCTGTTTTATATGTATATTATTTGGAGACGTTTGGGAACCTTATAGGATGTTTGCACAATGTATTTAGGTGAAAATGTAGGGTGTGGTGATACACCATCTATTTAAGAACTATACGATCTTACTGTCCATTACGCATTTCACTACTATTTCATAAAGACCACATTTTGATTAGTTGTTACTATTAGCTGCATTATGTACTGATATTGTGGTCAAAACCTTAAAGGGAAGGCTGAGTTGTTGTAGTCATGTTGGTCTAAAAACAATGTATGTATGGCAAAAAAGAGACTTTTTCACTGCTAAGGTACGTATATTTGTCACCTTTCTCTTTTATATGAGTCAACAAGATCCTAGGTTACACATGTTAAAATTATTCAAATGTTGGATACACAATCTGTTGATATATACTGACATATGGATTCAATTGTTTATTTAATCATATACTTCATTTGCACACATGTTCACATGTTCCTTTCATTGGATATCACTCCCATTGTTTTAGTGTATAATGTTACTCTACATAATCCTTACTTGTTCTAGTATACAGTTTATATGTTCTAACTCGAAATGTGCACTTGTCCCTAACTTGAATCTGTCCACGTGTCTCGTTAGTTCCCCTGTTCATGACCCCTATTATTTGATATTGTTTACTGAATAAGTTTTAGCCATCAATAACATTCATTGTGTCATATAAATTCCTAAGTTAATATTATTACATTAAAGTTACAATTGTTTCTTTTGTCATTGTTGCTGCCTCAAATGTTTTATTCGCATGTCCCCATCACTGGTATATAGTACCAAAGTTCAAAAGAGTCATGAACAATCTCAAAGATTAAAAAATTACATAAACTGAATCTATATAATTATAGGTGGCAGCCTAGGGGATAAAAGCCTAGCATGGGTCGATCGTGAAAGCAAAGTTGTATACATATCGGTGGTAGCTCTGGGGCTAAAAATACCTAGTGTGGGCCGATCCCAATTGATATATATATATAGGGCGGCCGCTGATGAGTCCGAGATTTGGACTAATTTGGGACTTTGTTTATATAGATTTTGTGTCCTCAAATACTTAATTGGTGCCTTAAACTTATGTTAAAGCCTTGATTTTCAGGTATTTGGATTGAGGAGCAAAGCAAGGACACTAACAGGAAAAATTGAACAAAACATTCCGAAGAAGTGAAGAAAGGCGAGCCTGATGATCGCCAAGAGCACTTGGCGAATTGACGAGTGGCTAATTTGACCGCCTAAAGTTCCAGTGTGCCAGCTCTGAGGGAAGAAACCAAGTCGCCGATAGAAGAGGGGCAGTCGGTGAATCACCGAGTAGTTCCGCGATGCAAAGAGAGATTGCCCAAAGTTACAGGACTTGAGGATGCTGAGAGCCAAGGCAAAAAGGCGATATAAGAGAGCAATGGGCGGTTCGCCGAACCACTCAGCGAACCCGACTTACCTCGCCTAATAGCCCTTCGTGGCTTATTTTTGGCGACTATAAATTAGATTTTGAACTGTTAATTTAGGAGTTCTCTTTTCCAGATTTTAGTTTACTATCATTGTAGAATAGTTTTTAGTAGACTTGAAGGTTTTTGGAGATTCAATTCGGAGATTTTGCAAGTGGGTTATTGATTTTCTTTGATTTCAAGCATTGTTAAGGTTTAATTACTCTTACCCAGTTGATGACTAATCGATTTGGTAACCATTTTCACCTTTTTATTATGTTTGGCTAAAACCCCAATTCTTGGGGGGTGATCATGTAATTATGGGTTGAATTAGTGTATGGGTATTGTTAATTACTAGTTTAAATGCTATGTTGAAGTGGGTTTAATCATTAATTGTGGTTTAATTTATGAAATGTAGTTGCAAATGCAGTTCTAACCTTATGGTCTTAGCTTGCTCGAGAGAGAGGTTTTAGAACTAAGATTATTGATTAATGATTTGTAGGTATTGGCATGAGCTGGGTTTAACTCGAGAGAGTGAATCCTAAACACAATCCTACCCATCTAGCTCGAGAGAGTGGATGAATTAAGGTGTGGGTTGTTCTTCATTGCTATACTTGTTTATGTTCGGAAGTAATCACCTGATTCGGGATAGTTGTTCGAGAGAAAGCTATCTCCCTTATAGTCTAGACTACCCACTTTTTTTTAGCTGCTTACTAGTAGTTTCAATTACCCATAAATCGAAATTTACCTATAATCGATTACATCATAAGAATTCCTCTCCTTATTATTATTTCAATTTGTTTGTGACTGCGTTGTAGTTGATAATTGCAAATCAAAACCCCTTATCTGACATTCGTGTCACCCCTTTTAATTTGTTTTATGTATTTTTTGATAATTTCTATTCATATATCTAGTTAGATCACATTCATATTTCTTGATTGAATTTGAACACGTACCGCTCCACGTGGGATTCGTCCTAAACTCAATTGTTGGATTATATATTGCTTAACGATCGTTGGCACTTAGATTTGGATGAAGTGTATTTGATAGATGTTACTCAAATCAAAATGGCGCTGCTGCCGGGGAGTGGTGTTGTTTAAAATTAATTTACTGAAGTTGAATTGTGATCGTTTTAGTTATAGTTGAATCTACTTATTTTAGTTTTTGATTTTGTGTTGCGTGTGTTAAATAGAGGAGGAGATGAGCGTTAACAAAAGTAATGGTAGCCAAGTAGGCCACCAAGATGATGTTGGAAACCTCAATGATGTAAATGACCCTAACGTCAATGACCTTATTCCATTGGGTAGTGTGGGGGTAATACGTCTACCTCCAACTGAAGGAAACATTGTTTTACACATTACTAGCACAATGCTTCAGCTCCTACAATTGAAATGTTTGTTTGGGGGGTGGCTCATGAGGGTCTCCATGAGCATATTCGAAGCTTCGTGGACGTTTGTCATACATTCTCATTCAAGAGCATATCGCAAGAATAAGCCCGTGTCAGGTTGTTCCCATTTTCTCTGATGGGTGAGGCTAGTAAGTAGTTGACTAAGTTACCTAGGGATTCCATCACTTCTTGGGACGAGCTTACTACTACATTCCAAGTGTGATTTTTCCCCTATCGAAGATGATGACTCTTAGGGATAGTATCCAAGGTTTAAAACACTTGGAAGGTGAGCCTATACGTGAGACGTGGCTAAGGTTTAAGAAGATGGTGCTGCAATGACCAACTCATAGACTTGCAAATAATGTGCTGCTGCAGTACTTCTATAGGAGCGTCGACTCGATAAACAAATGAGTCATTGATCAACTTGTTCCCGATGGTATAATGCAACAACCCTATGAAGTAGCGTCTCAACTCCTTGATTGCATGACCAAGATCAATAGGGCATGGTACAATGAGGAAGTGAATTTCCTAGCCAATCAAGGAAGAGGTTATCATGCAAACTATCCAAGACTGGGTGGAAATCAAGGTTGGAATAGAGATAAGGGCCGGAGATACCGTGATAGAGATTGGCGTGATCGCAACGCCACTTGGAAGGAAAGAGAGGGGCAGAAGGATAGGTATGCTCTTCCCCATGAGCGTCAAAAGCGCAAGGAATCCGAAGGTGGCCGTACATAAGATATTGTCACACACATTCTTAACAAAGTCAAAGGGTCCGACAAAGTGTTGAAAGAAATGAAAGAGGATGTCTCGACTTTCATTTAGATAGTGACCTCTCACTCAGTCTCTTTTAAGCAGCTGGAGACCCAAATGTGTCAAATTTCTTCACATTTGAATCCAAGACAACAAGGGGGGTTGCCTAGTGACACAATGGCAAACCCCAAAATTGAAGCTTGAATGGGTACTTTCGTCATGCCACGACGTTAACTAAGGCGCTTCTTGGGAGGCAACCCAAGTTTTTAATGCTTTAGTTTTGATTTTGAATAACAAGTGTTGATTGTGCAGGTTGAAAAGCGAAGAGTGTTGGAAAATAGGCAGTTTGGCAAGCCAAAAGTCCAGTCGATGACTCACCAAAGAGGTTGGTGAGTCGGACTTGGACCGCCGTTGGACCCACCAAGCCTGAAGTGGAAGTTTGTAAACCTTGGTGGGCTAATTGTTTATTTGGTGACTTGCCGAACAAGTCGGCTAGCCTGATTTTGTCCGCCGTTTGAACCCCCAAATTCCCTGGAGGTCCTGTAAAACTCAGCAAGGTAATGTACCATTCGACGCATCACCGAGTGGTTTGGCATGGACGACTTACTCCGCCGAAGGTGCCACGAACTGAAATGTTTTAAAGGCCAAACAGTTTAAAATTTCAAAAAATTTCATACTCTCATTTCTAACCCCGTGCACTCTCACTCGAACTTTAAATCTTCAATATTTTATTGCTTCTACCCATTTTTCTTGTGTTAAATCGAGTTTGGAATTGGAATACTTTGTCGCTTAGCTTTTCAATTTCTAAATTCGGCATACATGTTAGTTTTTCGAACCCCGTACTTTCATTTTGTGGTAAAACTCAAATGCAATAGGTAAATGTATGTTGATATGTGTTGGGTAATTGCTTTAATCGTATATTATGTGTCGGATTTTACGTAATGTGTTTGCACTTGTGCCTAAATACTTAAATCGATGATTTCCCATGTTTTGTGCGTTAAAATTGGTTCTAACTGGTTGGGTTGCGGTAATTTTGTATTGGTCTAGTTGGGTGAAGTCTAATTAACCCCGAGTTGTGCTAAATGACATAATTTGCCTGATGATGTAGCGTTTGACGTCATTTTTAAGGGAAAAAGTAGTCAAATGGCCAATTTTAGCCAAATGGGGGGAAGTCTGAGCACCCCGAGGGCATGGGTCATATGGGTCTAGTGCTAATTGCATGGTGTGTGTGTTTGATTCTGAATTCATGGCCTGTGGGGTTTATTTTGGGAAATGGGGTTGAAAACTGGCACGCTGGGCCGTTTGGCGAGCTTCGTCGAGCTAGCCTAGTGGTTCGACGGTTCGCCAAAGTCCCCCTTTGATCGCCCTTAATTTTATTTTTGGCTAAGTTGATTCTGTAACTTTCGGTGAGAAGCCTGAGCTTGCCGAGTTCACTCGGTGACTCGTTGAAAGGTTCCCTTGATCTCCCTTTCTGTTCCCCTAACCCTTAAAATACACTGTATTATTCAGCGGCTAGTCTAACCTCACGGATTGGTGTCGGAGATTCACCGAAGGGTGATGAACAACGCCGACATGCCTTGTTTCTGAAATTTTTTAGAGCTGGTCCTTTTGGCCAGCCCAATCTAGCTCGCCTAAGCTACTCGGCGACTGGTTCGGCGAGTCTTTCTGCAACTTGATTTCTGTAATTTTCTTGAACAATTTCTAACACCTTTCGATGTGTTTTGAAGATATGGCTAGGAACCAATTTGGATGATTGTGGCATGCCGCCCTGAAAAAGGGCACGTCGTATTGTGATTAACGAGGAAGCAACTGCTTCCAACATAAAAAGCAAGAAATTACCTCCGAAAGGAGGCAAAAGCAAGGGCAAGGGCAAGGCTCCCATAGTTGAGAGACCGAAGCACAACTCCGGCAGTGATGGGGAGTCCTTTGATTCTCAGGCTTCATTCTTTGAGCCTGAGGATGAGCAGTTACTACAGGTACGACGAGCAGAGATTCGTGCAAAAGCTCGTCATGATCCGTCTAGGATTCTGGAGCCGACCTCTCAAGCTGCAGATTCAGTGCAAGCTCCAGCACAAACAGTGGTTCCAGCACCACCAGTTCAGGGTCCTCCTCCCCGGCTACTCAACCGGTTAAAGGACGAGGAATTGAGGACCATCCTAGAAGAGAAGCGATTGTCCACGGATGGTGTAGTGGACAAACACCAAATTGTGTGGGACACTCTCCAGTTCCACAAGTTTGAGGTCTTCACCAAGCCCCGTGGCCCATACATTCCCACATGGATCCGGGAATTCTACACTGCATACTGTGGTGATTTGGTATCCCAGGGGAAGAAAAAGGCCAGTGCCTTCAGACTGATGGAGTCTGTGATGGTTCGAGGGAGGACAATGATATGCGGTAGCAATGATATCAACAATGCACTTGAGAGGGCTGCAGGATTTGAGCACAAGTACTAGAGCATGATCACTACATGGACTCTGGATGACCTGAAGGGATGGTTCGCTCCCCTTATTTCTAACGCCACCCCGTGGTGGATTGAGGCCGGAGCACCTTTTGAGAAGAAGGACTTGAACATAGCAGCTCGGTACTGGTTTGGGTTCATCAACAACTCTATCATGTCGTCATAGAATGAGTCCATTCTTCACCACCCAAATGGGGCCTATCTCGGATCTATCATAGCCAGGAAACGGCTAAACTTGGGGCTGATTATAGAGCAAGAGATGGCCATGAAGGCTAAACAACGCCAGACGTCCCTCCCATTTCTAGTACTCATTACAGAGTTATGTCCTAGGGTTGGAGTTCCTCATGACGAGAAGAGGGATGTTGAGGTTACACCCACATCATCCACCAACTTACCGCGCATAGAGGTCGAGTACACACGGGACGACGGCTATAGGAGGAGATCAGCTTCGGTGTATACATCCCCGGAGGGTTATATTGATTTTTTACCTGTAGAGGCAGCCTTGCCTACTTTGGCCTTTGTGCCTTTAGGTACATTTTCTTCCACTCCTTCCCAGGCCTCGAATTCTTCTGCTGCTTCCCAGCCCCCTAGAGCTGCTGCTGGTACCACTGCCTCGAGGACTCCGATCACTCAGGCCACATACTCCTCAAGATAGGGCACCTAGCCTATTTCGCCGATTTGCAGGCTTCCCGGCTAGAGGTCAAGGTGCCCTGGATGATTGAGAGAGACATTACAGCTGTGTTGACACCTCTTCGGGCTTCCATTGATGCTCTCATGGTGAGAGTAGAGATTTGCAATAGAGGATAGGGGGTTACCATAGAGGTTACGACTTTAAAACCCGATGTTTCTGAGCTGAGGAGGATGTGGTTCATATGAATGCCACAGACTTTACTTTACTATTTGAGTCGGTAGAGGTCCCTGATGTCCCGGGTGCAGATGTTCTGGCCTGTTCTGATATGCCTCCGGCTACCACTGGAGATAAAACTATGAAGGATGTTGATTTTGTTGAGTCTTAGGCCAAGACAGATGAAGAGCATCTTGAGGAGCGAGATGTGACTGTTTATGAGGATCTAGCTGATCTAGAGGGTGCCATGTTCGAGACAGCCCGACAGGCCTCTTTGAGAGATACTACTATGGCCGGCTCTAGTAGAGCCACAACTGTTGCTACACCGAGCACTGATGCCCAATCCCAGAGTGTGATCCCGAGCACTGATGCACCGATAGAGGGAGCGACTGTGATGTAGACTTCACCGCAGGCTTATCCTAGAAGGATGACATTTTTACCTCCTTCTCTGTTGTTTTTATTGATTATCTTTATTTTAGTTGCATTTGAGGACAACTTCTTTTCTTTTGTCGATAGGGTGGTGTATTTTTATACCTACCTCTTATGATTCTATTTTGTTGGTGAATATTGGGTTTCGTTGATCTATATATGTGTTTTGATCTTAATCTTCTGGATGCTTGAGCTTGTGGCTCCTTGTTTTGAATGGAAATGGTTTTGAACATAATTTTAAAATTTTTGCCACCTCTATTGTGTGTGCTTGTGGCTGTTCTTGTGCGAATTTGAGTATCAATTATGATAAATACCGATGACTTGAATAGTGCTCTTAATTGAACGAAATAATTGTGCGGCTACGATTAGACCAATGAAGTTGCATAGACAATGTGTGAATGATACACTCAAATTACACCTCCCTAAAGAAGTAAAAGCGATCGTTATTAAGTAAAGAACCCAACTGGGAGGTTGGGGTCGATCCGAAGAGGAATATGGTTTAGACTTAAACTTAACTTACTATTATTATTATATTCGTTTAGTCAACGTATTTCTGAGACAAGTAAGTAAAGAGGGGGGGGGGGGGATTTGTGAAACAAATTCTGGAAATTATGTGAATAATCAGTGAGCAAGATTCAAACTTTAGTTGTTATCAAGATGAGAGAGAAATTAGGGTGTACGTGTTCCCCATAAGCTCATAACGAGGTAATCCTAGTAATAGTAATCATTTCCTAGTGTATTACATGCAAAGTAATAAGTTAGGTATCTTACATGCAAAGTAATAAGTTAGGTTGTGAAACAAATTCTGGAAATTATGTGAATAATTAGTGAGCAAGATTCAAACTTTAGTTGTTATCAAGATGAGAGAGAAATTAGGGTGTACGTGTTCCCCATAAGCTCATAACGGGGTAATCTTAGTAATAGTAATAATTTCCTAGTGTATTACATGCAAAGTAAGAAGTTAGGTATCTCTAATTCCTTGGTTTGGCAACTAGAGAATTTCACCCCGCACCTTGGTCCGGCTACGTGTGTATAATTTACTAACCCTTACATTTACTTCATATTAGACATCACATCAATGTATGACCTAGTTTTCACCCTCGCACCAATTGACATTAGACTATTAGATAGTATCACACTAAATCTATGTTGATAATTCTTTTCTTATTAACTACCTCCTTGGTCCGGCAAGTAGCAACAAGGTGAGTTCTAACGCGTGCACTCGTTTAAAAGACTTCTAAACGAAAGAATTATCAATGCATGCAATAACATTATTCAAGAATTACTTAATTACTATTCATACTTTGTTAATCACTCATGGTTCCCACAACCCTAGTTGTGGATTTAGTTACCCATAGTAGCAAGAACACAATTCATATTTTTAGATGAAGAAATCATGAACTTATGTAATAAGTAGAAGAAACCCAGAATCTCAACTCGAATTTCAAAGTAAAAATCTTCAAAACCAACTTAGAAAATCAAGAATTGCTAAAGTTGCAAGTTAATCTCCAAAGTCAAAAAATAGAACTAAAATAATAAAGTCTAACCCAAATAAGAAGAAGAAAAGAACCCTCTAAAGTATTCCTATAAATGATCCCCTCTAAAATAATTATTTCTATGGACTATTTATAGGATATAGAAAATCCTAAATAAAATGAGTGACTCCAAATTAAATTAGGAATGCAAAACCTAAAGGAATTGGATTCCTATTTAATTTCATTGAAGCTGTCCGCGTGAAACCGCCTCAAATTATTTGAGGGGCCTTCATTGGCTGCCATGTGGCAGCTTCCAATTCCAATTCCAACTTTGATTGGCTTCATCAATTGCCACGTGGAAGTTTCCTTTTGCAATACTCAATTTGCAGCAAATATGTACCTTATATATTTGTATATTATTATATTAAATTTAATCCATTAAGTTGTCTTCTTAATTTTCTTTTTTAACTTTCCATCTTTAATTCGTTTTAGCTCGAAACTTCTTCATTTTTCCACCAAGTTAATCCTACAAATAAAATATACTATTTAGCAGAATCCATAAAATTCAAGCTCAAAAAGGACAAAAATAAATAATAAATGTGAGGCAAATAATGATGAAAAATATGTATTTTGGCCTCACATCAATACCCCACACTTAAACTTTTGTTTGTCCTTGAGCAAACATTAAAACTCATCTCAAAAAATTAAAATAGAAATGTCATCACTTTGGTTAATACAAACAATTATGCCATATACAAATTTCAAAACATCAAGTAGACTATTCAATCATTATGCAAGACAATCAAATAAACAACAAACCTCTAACCTCCTAACCTCAAGGAGGGACTTTGAACTCATCAAATTTAAGCTTGCTTACCTACTCTCATCAGAGAAAGCTAATAAAATCACCTATCTATCATGAAACAAGTGCCCTCACAAAAAGAAATAGTCCACACACTCAATTCAAAAAATTGAATATAAATTAAGGACTTTATATCAAGAACAACTCTCACACTCACAAATAAAATTCACATGTATGCACAAAGAACCATAGGCTTGCCCATTATGTACATCTCCACTAATTAAGCATACTTGAATAGAATCAAATAGGACTTTAACGGGTTGTAATATAGGCTAGGGGACGGGTAGGAAAACTATATAATAGTTACTTACACTTCCTTAAGCAATTTGCAATTTTAGATTTCATCACCTATTATTTTCTTCTCTTTATTTTCAGCCCTCTCTTCAACAATTATTTCACAAGTAATTCTCATCATCTCAAGAATGCTTCAATCTTTTTTTTAAACAGTTTTCCTTCAAAATAGCCACTCTCAACTTACGTATTTTACATTAGTTGAGGTGCATAATGTCCGATGTCGGACTAAGGCCAAGATCAAGGTGACTTTTGGGCTTAGCCACCCTCAACTTAGGCTTTTGTCCTAAGTCAAGGTGCACATGTCCAAGGAGGGACCGGGGCCAAGACAATGTTTCTAAGGGAAGGTGAGTTAGGTGAATCAAAAGAATTGGTCAATTTTGGCTCAAATATTTGGGTCAAAAGGGAATAATGCTACCATTTGGTTAGATTATTTTAGGCTTAAGTGGACTAATTTGAACAATGGCCTATGCTCACTTCCTAACTTCTAGCCTAGATTATCCTAGCAGGACCAACGGGGCAAGTTCTAGATTGGCACAAAACTGTCTGAACAATCAACGATTCGCACACACTCTTGGCACATAGTTTCATTATCAGATTATCAGATTACCCAGTTCAAGTTTTAGCTTAATTCATGAGATTAAGTTGGTTATTTATCATGTCATACTCAGAGCCAACACATTCAACTCATTCTAGCTTACATATTTTAGCACATGTCATAAATTTTAGACGGGTATCATTTTTCACAATTAATTATGCCATCAAGCTTCATCCGTTCTCATGCTTCTACACATACACTTCTAACACATGCCGGTTCAACAGAAATTAAAACAGTCTCTTGGGGAAAAAGAACACAGGCAAGAAAACCCCAAGAAAGGATTATGAGTTGGGTTACTCAGACTTCACCCTATCACTAATGATCCATTTACCCCACCCCCAACAAAATAGAGTGCAATTTTCCCCAATGCACAAAAATAAGCAATAAAGAGTAGGGTGAAGGTGAAGCAAACCTTTGGCGCAAATGCGCCAAAGAACTCAATAAGCGGGTGGGTCCGGTTTCTCGGAGCCTGCTGGATCAACACTTGGGCCACCCTCAGTAGTACCCTCTAACACAGCACTTTCAGTAGTGCTATCAATCACTCTCACCGCACCATAAGTGGTGCTCACATCATCTCTCACAACAGTTATAGCCTCCGTGGTGGATATTGAACTCGAGGCTCCAAGAGTACCCTCACGAACCTTCTGCTGGTGCAATGCCTCATCTAATATGGAGGCTCTCCTAGCCTGCTCATTTTGCTGGCGCTCCCGCTTCTTTGCTCGAGCATCCTGAGTAGTGTTCGACATGCGACTGGAGCGGGGCCTCTTCCCACAAGTACAGGTGGGCTTAGGCTATGCTATGTCCTCGCTGAATAAAACATCAAGAACTGTATCATCAGCCAATGCAGTAGATGCAGACTCTAGCTCATCTGTAGGTGGGTCAAGGATGGCATCAAGATTGGCCCGTAAATGATCCAAATCAGTCCGAAAATAAGAGATATATACGGTGGGGGTGGGTCTCTCCAGGACTCTCAACTCGAAGGCATCCATGCGCTTATTAACGGCCTAGACCTTCTGATCGATCATGTGCTCCGTCCTCCTCTCCATCATGGCCTCGGACTATGCAATAGACCGCTGCATCCAACGCTTCACATGATGAACCAGTGTGGCTATCTATTCCTCCAGTTTCTAAACATGATCCAGGGGCACTACAACGGATCCTTGTCACGACCCGATATCACCCTATAGTCGTAACACGGCGTACTCGACCTAGAAGGGGTCTAATACAAGCCTTATAGAATTTTTTATTATAAGAGCATAGGAAAATAGAGGAGAATTAAAAACTTTCCTATACAAACAAAGACATTTTATTAAAAAGTAAGCGGAAGACTTTCTAGACTTTGTACACTATGTCTCAAACCATCTAATACTTTGAATACAACATTGGGACTTAGCACATACAAAATCTTAAACAATACTAAAAGACATAAAAGGAACATAATGGGTTTTGTCCTTGAAACTATGAGGACTCACCATGCTTTCATCTTCAAGCACCCTAGAAACCTATCCATCAAGCATAGAACACCAACATCTCCAAAGCCTACACTTTGGTAAAAAGGGAAAAGAATGGGGTTAGACATTAGATGTACTAAGTATGATGACCATGCAAAAACATGCTTAAAAAGGACATTTTGTTGAAAGCCATGATTTATGCCATTTTTGTGAAACTTCATGAACGTTGATACACGAGGCATAATATAAGTCACAACCAACATACAAAGTCACTTAATTCACATTTGAACAAAATCACATATAAACCTTTACCTTTTCCTTGAGCCTCCACCTCAAGTAACCCTCAAGCTATACCTTGTGCAATGCATGGGTAGCGTCCCATACCAGCACCCACACTAAGGCACCACCTTAAGGTCAGTAAAAGTGAACTTATCATTCATCCTTTCCACTTTTACACAATAAAGCATTTAAGAGACATAAATAATACATGAGTGACATCATCACATTAAGACCAACATCTAAGACAACTCTAAGTCCTACTTGTGCAATGTGCAAGTAGCATCCCATACTACTACTCACACTAAGTACTCCTTTGAAGTCACCCTAGACATGGCACATTCATATATACAATAAGTCATGACAAGGAAGAAACTCATAATATAATTCAAGTATAGCATGCATCATTACATTTAAGCATATAAGAGTCAACATTACTCAATAACATCATTTAGAGGACTATCAAACAATAGTCATTAAGACTTAGAGAACTCACTATGACCCTCTCAAAGCCTACTCGTGCAATGCATGGATGACATCCCATACTACCACCCACACTTTGTAGAACCTCTAAAGAAACCATAATGCACATCTCACATGATGGGAATAAGCGTTTAACCGACATAGACCATGAGAGCTAGATCATGGAATCCGATGTACTGTCCCACATCGTAAGGGTTGGTGTACTTGCCTAAGGTAAACCGGTATTTAGCTTAATTGGATCCACTAGCTAGACCTATGTGGGCACATAGTTAAGGGACATGGAGATTGCTACTAGATACCCCGCCTCAACTCACGTGAGAGCATTCATCTCAAGAGATTGCCACTAGAAACCCTGCCTCAACTCATGTGAGGGCGTCCATCTCATTCAATATCCTCTCGGTGCTTAGCCTACATTCCCATAGAGTATTATACCATTCATCACATTAAGGGATAAGAGATTGTTACTAGGAACCCCACCTCAACTCACGTGAGGGCATCCATCTCAACCCAACATTCATTCATTGGATAGCTCATAGATTCAAAGATGAGAAATGCCTTTCTTCTAAGAACCCCATTAGCGTTCATTTGTGCAAGATCGAGAATATCCTTTTAGTCAACACATCATTAGCATTCAATAGAGTAAAATTGAGAATAACCTTTCAATAGACTCAACATTCATTAACATTATCGTTAAACTCATTCATTCATTCATGAAAAGGCTACCAACATTAGATCTACCAATTCAAGAGATTAAGACATTAAGTCAAGATATACTCATCATATGAGAAAAGGATGCCTAATCCTACCAATTCAAGAGATATCATTCAACATTACATTATAGAACCCTTCACATTCCATCATCAACATTCATGAGTGTTAATAGAGAGATAACATTCAATCCTAACACAATTAGCTTCTACACAAGATCATAATCTATTCATTGAGATCACACACATGCTTCACATCACATTTGTATATACAACATCATGATAACACTGTACATAGTAAGTAAACACCTCCACCTTTAAAGTGGATCAACAATTCAACACAATTCTACTTTAACATGAAATTAGGTCAAACTTTCCCTTTGAAGGCTATGATCACAAATCCTCAATTCACCAACAATTCACAATAATTAGGCATAGATGATGATATAATTCAACATCCAAAATAAATCTAGGCATAAATTCATCAACATTCATTCATAATCATCAAACCCACTATATATGTCAAAATTTAGGAATTTAGAGAAATCATGGGTTCATAGAGAAAAAATCATCTTAAATCATAAATTAGACATCAATATATTCATAGTTTATAATTTGAAAACGGTTGATGCAAGAACCCATGAGATTAAGTGAAACTTAGGGTTTTTGTGTAACTTGAAAACCTTGAAAACTTCTTTAAAATTGACTCTAGGGTGAAAACTAACCCTAGATGAAGGATCACCATACCTTATACTTGAAGAATCCCACGAAATTGAAGAAGAAACACCTTGAAATCCCCAACCCTAGCTTGATCTTGACCTTGATCTCCAATGGAGATTCTAGAGAGAACTTTTTAGGAGGGACCGGTTTTGATTTGAGAGGTGAAATCTAAATGAGGGTTTGCATGTTTTTAATACTCTTAAAATACCTTAAAACACTTAACATAATCGTCCATATATTAATTAAGACTTGGGGTTAATTTACCAATTCACCCATAGCTTGGCCGAGACTGTACAAGAAAAATAGTGCCCATTCACGCCCTGTACTCACGGACCGTGCTGCTGGTCCGTGGTCTGGGGCTGCAGGTTGGTTTTAGGCCTCTTGACCTACGAAGGCCATCCACGGGGCGTGGATGGACCTACGGGAAGTGAACCCCATCCGTAGGTCACCATGTTTTGGCGAACTTGATGGTTTCCTTGGGGTTTAGACTTAGGGTCCTCCTCAAGGACCCTTAGGGTGGTCCTTGGGGAATCGTACCTTGACATCTAACCCCTAAACACCTCAAGCATGGCTCGGGACAACATTCAACCACATCAAATCTCATGAAGAACACAACCGCACACACATTAGGCTCTAGTTTCACTAGTTCATTTTTAGGGTCGTTACATTATCCCCCACTTAGGAACATTCTTCCTCGAATGACACTTTAAACACATTAAGGAGTATCTACTCAAGACTAGCAGCCCATAACCATGCATGCAACATCAATATAAATACATACAACTGGGAGGAAACATCAACTCCACATCAAAAAGCTCAATGCAACCAAGAAGGTAGGAACGACATCTACAAACTCATTATGCATCAAAACTTTAAATTCTTCTTTTTATTGGAGGAACTTCCTTCTCCAAATCACATCATACTCATCACAATATCATTAAGCGCATTAACAAATTACTCTAAAAAACACAGTATGCAACTCTTTCAAGAATACCTTTAAGCAACTCTTCAATAAAGCACTTTTATGCAATTTTTCTCATAAAAGCACATTATGCAACTTTTTAATAGAGACACATTTAGGTATGTTCAACATTTATCCTCATGAAGCATATAGACAACTCAAACTAAATGAACATCCACAACTTACAAGAAACCATCAACATACCAGTACTTTTAAACTAGGAAGGTCCTCATTAAGCAACTCTAGCTCACAATCAACCTTACCACACCACTCAAGGTCTCATATGTGTCTACCACACCGGGTCTAAACTCCTCAAACTCACTACACCTCTTAAGGTGAGAACATCAATCAAGCCTAACTCACGAACATCAAGGACACTCAAAGACCTTACCATCTAGGCACATTATCCACCACTTGGGAGTAAGCCTATATCAACTCTTTCAAACTTCACTTCTCTCCATTCTAAGGTCGGAGCAAGACATCACTAAACCTTAATACTCATCACACCTAGGCATTTCTAAAACATCACATTTCATCTAGTCTTTCAACATACCTCAAAACTCATCATAACCTTCTACCAACATCACATATAACCATAAAGTAACCCATTCATACTAAATTCAACATCACAATCTTCCATCTCACATCTATCAAGTCACATAACCATAGTTGGCATCACAACCAACATTTTCTCTCCCTCAACCCTACTAGCATACTCCTTTCAAGTGGTAACCCTCTAAAGACAATACCACAAGGAATAAGGGAAAGACAATACAAACTTATATTCTATGGCATGACTTGAAGAATGAAGAAGTGAAACTTTCTTAACACCTAATAGCCTATTATTCATAATGTTGCACGCTTCACATTATGAACAAGACTCTACTAGATGTGGTTTGAGACATCCTAAGGCCATTCCAAAATCTTGTGCTCTGATACCATATTTGTCATGACCCGAGAGCACCCCCTAGTCGTAACACGGCGTACTCGACCCCGAAGGAGTCTAATACAAGCCTCATAGAATTTTTGAACATAAGAACATAGGAAAATAGGGAGAATTAAAAACTTCGCTTTACAATCGAAGACATTTTATTAAAAAGCAAGCGGAAGACTTTCTAGACTTTGTACACTATGTCTCAAACCATCTAATACTTTGAATACAACATTGGGACTTAGCCCATACAAAATCTTAAACGATACTAAAAGACATAAAAGGAACATAATGGGTTTTTACTTGTTCTAGCCATTTTATTCCTAAAGTAATATTTTCATCTCCTTGATATATTTTAAATTTTATTTTATTTATTTTATTTTTTGCTGTTATTTTATGTTTTGTTGTTAAAACATATAAATTTTTACATCTAGTTGTAAATATTTTACTTTCCGGGGCTAGTTCTATTCCTCACATTTTCCAATATAATACTAATGATTTATATATATGTAAATACAATTGTTTACCAGAAGATAGATGGGAAAAATTAAAAACACCGATAGTAGTAACAGGATTTAATAATGAAGGAAGCATGATTACATATAAGGAAAAAAATATAAAAATACAAATATGGGATAAGATATTAACTATAGAGGAAATATATAACTTTGAATTGACTACAAAAGATATGCTATTAGGAATTTCGAAATTATGAGGACTCACCAAGTCTTCATCTTCAAGCACCTTAGAAACATATACATCAAGCATAGAGCACCAACATCCCCAAAGCCTACACTTTGTTAAAAAGGGAAAATAATGGGGTTAGCACATTAGATGTACTGTATGATGACCATGCAAAAACATGCTTAAAAGGGGACATTTAGTTGAAAGCCATGCTTTATGCCATTTTTGTAAAACTTCGTGGCATTGATACAAGAGGCATAATATAAGTCACAACCAACATACAAAGTCACATAATTCACATTTGAACAAAATCACACATAATCCTTTACCTTCACCTTGAGCCTCCACCTCAAGTAACCCTCAAGCTATACCTTGTGCAATGCATGGGTAGCGTCCCATACCACCACCCACACTAAGGCACCACCTTAAGGTCATCAAAAATGAACTTACCATTCATCCTTTCCACCTTTACAAAATAAAGCATTTAAGAGTCATAAACAATACATGAGTCACATCATCACATTAAGACCAACATCTAAGACAACTCTAAGTCCAACTTGTGCAATGTGCAAGTATCATCCCATACTACCTCTCACGCTAAGTACTCCTTTGAAGTTACCCTAGACATGGCACATTCATATACAATCAGTCATGACAAGGAAAAAACTCATATTACAATCCAAGTATATCATGCATCATTACATTTAAGCATATAAGAGTCAACATTACTCAATAACATCATTTAGAGAACTTTCAAACAATAGTCATTAACAATTAGAGAACTCACTATGACCTTCTCAAATCTACTCGTGCAATGCATGTATGGCATCTCATACGACAACCCACACTTTGTGGAACCTCTCAAGAAACCATAATGCACATCTCACATGATGGGAATAAGCGTTTAACCGACATAGACCATGAGAGCTAGATCATGGAATCCGATGTACTGTCCCACATCGTAAGGGTTGGTCCACTTGCCTAAGGTAAGTTGTTATTTAGCTTAAGTGGATCCACTAGCTAGACCTATGTGGGCACATATTAAAGGGACAATGAGATTGCTACTAGATACCCCGCCTCAACTCACGTGAGGACATCCATCTCAAGAAATTGCTACTAGAAACCCCGCCTCAACTGACGTGAGGGCTTCCATCTCATTCAATATCCTCTCGGTGGTTAGCCTACATTCCCATAGAGTATTTTACCATTCATCACATTAAGGGATAAGAGATTGTTACTAGACACCCCACATCAACTCACGTAAGGGAATCCATCTCAACCCAGCATTCATTCATTGGATAGCTGATAGATTCAAATATGAGAAATGACGTTCATCTAAGAACCCCATTATCGTTCATTTGTGCAAGATCGAGAATATCTTTCATTCAACACATCATTAGCATTCAATATAGTACAATTGAGAATAACCTTTCAATAGACTCAACATTCATTAACATTATCATTAAACTCATTCATTCATTCATGAAAAGGCTACCAACATTAGATCTACCAATTCAAGAGATTAAGACATTAAGTCAAGATATACTCATCATATGGGAAAAAGATGCCTAAGCCTAGCAATTCAAGAGATCTCATTTAACATTACATTATAGAACCCTTCACATTCCATCATCAACATTCATGAGTGTTAATAAAGAGATAACATGCAATCCTAACACAATTAGCATGTAGACAAGATCATAATTCATTCATTGAGATCACACACATGCTTCACATCACATTCGTATATACAACATCATGATAACACTTCAATTCCTCAAACTATTGCCTTCAAGGCCATGGTAACAATGTACATAGTAAGTAAACACTTCCACCTTTCAAGTAGATCAACAATTCAACACAACTCTACTTTAACATGAAATTAGGTCAAACTTGCCGTTTCAAGGCAATGATCACGAATCTTCAATTCACCAACAATTCACCATAATTAGATATAGATGATGATACAATTCAACAACCTAAATAAATCTAGGCATAAATCCATCAACATTCATTCATAATCATCAAGCCCACTTTACAAGTCAAAATTTAGGAATTGAGAAAAATCATGGGTTCATAGAGAAAAAATCATCTTAAATCATCAATTAGACAGCAATATAATCATATTTTAGCATTTGAAAACGTTTGATGCAAGAACCCATGAGATTGAGTGAAACTTAGGGTTTTTGTGTAACATGAAAACCTTGAAAACTTTTTTGAAATTGACTCTAGGGTGAAAAATAAACCTAGATGAAGGATCACTATACCATATACTTGAATAATCCCATGAAATTGAAGAAGAAATACCTTGAAATCCCCAATCCTAGCATGATCTTGACCTTGATCTCCTATGGAGTTTCGGGAGAGAACTTTTTCTGAGGGAAGGATTTTGATTTGAGAGGTGAAATCTAAATGAGGGTTTCAATGTTTTAATACTCTTACAATACCTTAAAACACTTAAAATAATCGTCCATATATTAATTAGGACGAGGGGTGAATTGGTAAATTCACCCCTCAGCTTGACCGAGACTGCACCAGAAAAACAGTTCTCATTCACGCCCTGGACTGACGATCTGTGAGTCCATTCACGGACCGTACTACTGGTTCCTGCTCTAGGGCTATAGGTTGGTTTTAGGCCTCTTGACCTATGGAGGCCATCCACGGGGAGTGGATGGACCTACGGGGAGTGAACCCCATCCGTAGGTCACCAAGTTTTGGCCAACTTGATGGTTTCATTGGGGTCTTGGGGTTTAGACTTAGGGTCTTCCTCAATGACCCTTAGGGTGGTCCTTGGGGAGTCGCACCTTGACGTCTAACCCATAAACACCTCAACCATGGCTCAGGATAACATTAAACCACATCAAACTCATAACGAACACAACCGCACACACGTTAGGCTCTAGTTACACTAGTTCATTTTTAGGGTCGTTACATTATCCCCCACTTAGGAACATTCGTCCTTGAATGACACTTTAAACACATTAAGGAGTATCGACTCAAGACTAGCAGCTCATAATCATGCATACAACATCAATATAAATGCATACAACTAGGAGAAAACATCCACTCCACATCAAAAAGCTCAGTGCAACCAAGAAGGTAGGAACTACATCTACAAACTCATTATGCATCAAAACTTTAACATTCTTCATTTTATTGGAGGAACTTCCTTCTCCAAATCACATCATGCTCAGCACAACATCATTAAGCACATTAAGAAATTACTCTAAAAAACACAATATACAATTCTTTCAAGAACACATTTAAGCAACTCTTCAATAAAGCACATTTATGCAATTTTTCTCATAAAAGAACATTATGCAACTTCTAAATAAAGACACATTTAGGCATGTTCAACATTTATCCTCAGAAATCATATAGACAACTCAAACTAAATGCACATCCACAACTTATAAGAAACCATCAACATACCGATACTTTTAAACTAGGAAGGCCCTCATTAAGCAACTCTTGCTCACAATCGACCTTACCACACCATTCAAGGTATCACATGAGTCTACCACACCGAGTCTAAACTTCTCAAACTCACTATACCTCTTAAGGTGAGAACATCAATCAAGCCTAACTCACGAACATCAAGAACACTCAAAGAACTTACCATCTAGGCACATTATCAGCTACTTTGGAGTAAGCCAATACCAACTCTTTCAAACTTCACTTCTCTCCATTCTAAGGTCGGAGCAAGACATCACTAAACCTTAATACTCATCACACCTAGGCATTTCTAAAAAACCACATTTCATCAACTCTTTCAACATACCTCAAAATTCATCATAACCTTCTACCAACATCACATATAACCATAAATTAACCCATACATACTAAAGTCAACATCACAGTCTTCCATCTCACATCTATCAAGTCACATAGCCATAGTTGGCATCACAACCAACCTTTTCTCTCCCTCAACCCTTCTAACATAGTCCCTTTAAGTGGTCACCTTTAAAAGACCATTCCACAAGGAATAAGGGAAAGACATTATAGAGTTAAATTCTATGGCACGACTTGAAGAATGAAGAAGTGAAACTTACTTAACACCCAATAGCCTCATATTCATAATGTGGCGCGCTTCACTTTATGAACAAGACTCTATTAGATGTGGTTTGTGACATCGTACGACCATTCCAAAATCTTGTGCTCTACTACCATGTTTGTCATGACCCGAGAGCACCTCCTAGTCGTAACATGGCGTACTCGACCCCGAAGGGGTCTAATACAAGCCTCATAGCATTTTTTAACATAAGAACATAGGAAAATAGAGGAGAATTAAAAACTTTCCTTTACAATCGAAGACATATTATTAAAAAGCAAGAGGAAGACTTTCTAGAATTTGTACACTATATCTCAAACCATCTAATACATGGAATACAACATTAGGACTTAGCCCATACAAAAAATTAAACAATATTAAAACACTTAAAAGGAACATAAGGGGTTTTGTCCTTGAAACTATGAGGACTCACCAAGTCTTCATCTTCAAGCACCTTAGAAACCTATCCATCAAGCATAGAACACTAAAATCTCCAAAGCCTACACTTCTGTATAAAGGGAAAAGAATAGGGTTAGCACATTAGATGTACTAAGTATGATGACTATGCAAAAACATGCTTAAAAAAGGACATTTTATTGAAAGCCACGTTTTAAGCCATTTTTGTAAAACTTCATGAACATTGATAGAATAGGCATAATATAAGTCACAACCAACATACAAAGTCACATAATTCACCTTTGAACAAAATCACATATAAACCTTTACCTTCACGTTGAGCCTCCACCTCAAGTAACCCTCAAGCTATACCTTGTGCAATGCATGGGTAGCGTCCCATACCACCACCCACACTAAGGCACCACCTTAAGGTCACCAAAAGTGAACTTACCATTCATCCTTTCCACCTTTACACAAAAAAGCATTTAAGAGACATAAAAAATACATGAGTCACATCATCACATTAAGACCAACATCTAAGACAACTATAAGTCCTATTTGTGCAATGTGCAAGTAGTATCCCATACTACTACTCACACTAAATACTCCTTTGAATTCACCCTAGACATGGCACATCTATATACAATAAGTCATGACAAGGAAGTAACTCATAATACAATACAAGTATAGCATGCTTCTTTACATTTAAGTATATAAGAGTCGACATTACTCAATAACATCATTTTGAGGACTTTCAAACAATAGTCATTAAGACTTAGAGAACTCACTATGACCCTCTCAAATCTACTCGTGCAATGCATGTATGGAATCCCATACGACAACCCACACTTTGTGGAACCTCTCAAGAAACCATAATGCACATCTCACATAATGGGAATAAGCGTTTAACCGATATAGACCATGAGAGCTAGATCATGGAATCCGATGTACTGTCCCACATCCTAAGGGTTGGTCTACTTGCCTAAAATAAACCGGTATTTAGCTCAAGTGGATCCACTGGCTAGACCTATGTGGGCACATAGTTAAGGTACAAGTATATTGCTACTGAAATACCCCACCTCAACTCACGTGAAGGCTTCCATTTCAAAAGATTGCTACTAGAAACCCTACCTCAACTCACGTAAGGGTGTCCATCTCATTCAATATCCTCTCGGTGCTTGGCCTACATTTCCATAGAGTATTGTACCATTCATCACATTAAGGGATAAGAGATTGTTACTAGACACCCCGCCTCAACTCACGTGAAGGCATCCATCTCAACCCAACGTTCATTCATTGGATAGCTCATAGATTCAAAGATGAGAATAGCCTTTCATCTAAGAACCCCATTATCATTCATTAGTGCAAGATCGAGAATATCCTTTCAATCAACACATCATTAGAATTCAATAGAATACAATTGAGAATAGCCTTTCAATAGAATCAACATTCATTAATATTATCATTAAACTCATTCATTCATTCATGAAAAGGCTGCCAACATTAGATCTACCAATTCAAGAGATTACGACATTAAGTCAAGATATACTCATCATATGAGGAAAGGATGCCTAAGCCTACCAATTCAAGAGATCTCATTCAACATTACATTATAGAACCCTTCACATTCCATCATCAACATTCATGAGAGTTAATAGAGAGATAACAATCAATCCTAATACAATTAGCTTGTAGACAAGATCATAATTCATTCATTGAGATCACACACATGCTTCACATCACATTCTTATATACAAAATCATGATAACACTTCAATTCCTCAAACAATGCCTTCAAGGCCATGATCACAATGTACATAGCAAGTAAACACTTCCACCTTTTAAGTGGATCAACAATTTAAGACAAATCTACTCGAACATGAAATTAGGTCAAACTTGACCTTTCAAGGCTATGATAAAAAATTCTCAATTCACCAACAATTCACCATAATTAGACATAGATGATGATACAATTCATTAACCTAAATAAATCTAGGCAAAAATCTATCAACATTCATTCATAATCATCAAGCCCACTTTATAAGTCAAAATAAAAGAATTGAGAGAAATCATGGGTTCACAGAGTAAATTCATCTTAAATCATCAATTAGACATCAATATAATCATAGTTTATCATTTAAAACGTTTGATGCAAGAACCCATGAGATTGAGTGAAACTTAAGGTTTTTGTGTAACTTGAAAACCTTTAAAACATCTTTGAAATTGACTCCAGGGTGAAAACTAACCCTAGATAAAGGATCACCATACCCTATACTTTAAGAATCCTATGAAATTAAAGAAGAAACACCTTGAAATCCCCAACCCTAGCTTGATCTTGACGTTGATCTCCAATGGAGTTTTTAGAGAACTTTTTAGGAGGGAAGGGTTTTTATTTGAGAGGTGAAATATAAATGATGATTTCAATGTTTTAATAATCTTAAAATACCTTAAAACACTTAAAATAATCGTCCATATATTAATTAGGACTTGGGGTGAATTTACCAATTCACCCCTAGTTTGGCCGAGACTGCACCAGAAAAATAGTTCCCATTCACGCCCTGGACTCGTGGACCATGAGGCCATTCACGGACCGTGCTTCTGGTCCATGGTCTGGGGCTGCAGGTTGGTTTTAGGCCTCTTGGCCTACGGAGGCCATCCATGGGGCGTGGATGGACCTACGGGGCGTGAACCCCATCCGTAGGTGACCAAGTTTTGGCCAACTTGATGGTTTCCTTGGGTCTTGGGGTTTAGACTTAGTGTCCTCCTCAAGGATCCTTAGGGTGGTCCTTGGGGAGTTGTACCTTGACGTCTAACCCCTAAACACCTCAACCATGGCTCGGGACAACATTAAACAACATCAAAACTCATGACGAAAACAACCAGACACACATTAGGCTCTAGTTTCACTGGTTCATTTTTAGGGTAGTTACAATCTTAATGAAGGGGTGGCTCTGAATGAGCTAGGGGCCCGATTGGCAGCTTGATATGGGGAGGCCGGGGCATCATTAGTGTGGGCTGGAGGGAAATGGTCTTCACCCTGTATCTACTCCACATCAACTTCTCAATCTGCTCCTATTGGTGGCACCTCAATCTGTAGACCACGATGTGGGGCAGCTATGTTGGCCGCATCCTGAATAAGGCCGAATTCAAGGGTCCTGGTTGCCGGTACCAATTTTTTAAAATGCCAGATAGGCACCCCAGCATCCCTACACAACTGAAAGATCATACATGGAAAGGGTAGAGTAGTGGTAGACCTGAACGCCTTCTCATGGATCTATGCCAACAACATGCGGGCAAAATCAATCGCGAGCCCAGCTACCAAAGCCGCAACCATCACCTCTCTATCCCAAGTGAGTGGATTATCGGCCATAGTGGGCGATACCCTGTTCTGGACCAAAAGCCAGAAAAACTTGGCTACCAAATTTAGGGTAGCCTTCTGAATACCCAAGCGCGGTGTGCTGACCCACTCCGCGCGCTCTCCAGCCACCGCGCTGACCCACTCCGCGCGCTCTCCAGCCACAGCTATGTGCCTGGCTAGCCAAAGTAGTACATCCTCCCTGTGCTCTGCATTTCGCTGGAACGCTCCACTCTTCACAATGTCCCACCGATAGTCGAATTTGCCGATTTTGAGTGCCCAAGTGGTCCCCGGACCGTAGAGGAATTAGCTGATGGTGACCTCATATATATCTACAGAAACCCCATGCACTAGAGTCACCTTGAGTGGTGCCTGGGCTGCGGGATTGGCATTTCTATGAATAGAGCCCCTTAGAGTGGATGCGTAGGAAGCATAAAACTCCCTCTCCTCGCTATAAGTCTTGAGGCTCCGAGCCATCCATTTGGATTTGTGTTTCTGAAATAGTCGGTGGATGTCGGGTATGGTATGTAGACTCCCCGTGAGAACTCTACATTCTTCTATGACAAGTCGGGCCATTTTCTCTTTGCTATTTAACATCTTTGCATCCCGAAAAATTTTCCATTAACCCTTAACGCACCATCTGTTAGGCTCATCTGCAACTGGAGCAGGGTCGGTGTTAGATGGAACTAGAATATTCCCCGAACTAGTAGCCTCATTAGACGAGGCAGCCCTACTATGTGAACTGGAGCCGGTGGCGAAACTGGAACTGGAGCCGAAAGCAGGGGCAAACTCAGAGCCGGAAGCGGAACCAGCCTCAGAGCCGGAAGCAGAACCAGTCGGTGACCCGATCAGTGTGTCCTTCTCATCAGACTGGGAGACAGTGACTACGTCGGTAACCACCTGCCGAGATTTATTCCGAGTAGTAAGAAGTGCAATAGGAGATGTCCTTGTGGCCGGTGGAACATATGCAGGATCCTTCTCCGCATCCACATCTTCATCAATCAGCCAAAAAGTTGGCGCCACGAATTTAGTGTTTCCCTTTCTTGTGTAGGTCACTTCTTTCTTAGGAGCCATGGTACTTGTGGATGTATAATTAGTACCAAAATAAACCAATAACACACTCAGAAGAATTTTAGAGCTAAGAACGAACCAAAATGAAAAAACCAAAAAAAATTGAGACAGCAGCTACAATGGCCACCCACGATGGGTACCTACGGTCCGTGGCTTCCCTCCGTAGGTCAGAGGTCCCAAAAAATTTGGGCTCTAATGGGAACCACGGATGTGCAGAATGGTCTATCGATTGACCTATGGACCGTAGTCCACCTCCGTGGTTCCAGACTTAATGGAATTGCTATGCGCCACAGACCACAGCCCTGATCTACTGTCCATAGACGGGGTATGGTGGACCAAGTCTGTGCTAGATATCCTACATGCCTCATGGGTAAACTAATTTTCGACAATTTCAAGCATTAATCCTAAGTCTAATCATTCATTTCAACACAATTTATGATAGTTTGTCATCCCTAGGGGTCCAATTACTCATTTTTGAACATGTGTTGCATAGAAAACTAGGAACCCTAAGTCGAAACTTACATTTAGACTCTAATTTCACCAAGTTATTTCATTACTAAGACTTCACAATCACTATCTATCATCCCATGGGTGTTTGCAACACAGTTTAACATGCAATTTCATACTACAACAACCCAACGTCAAGAACCACTTCATAACTTCATAATTTGGCACAATGAATATCAAAATTCAGAGTTAAGTTGAAATCAAGTACCTTAGAAGCAATGGAAGTGGGTGAATGTGTAATGTTTAAACTTGTTAGACCTTTTGGACATCGAACCCAGACCATGAATTCTTCTTGGCAACAAAAACTGGGAGTGTTCAGATTTTTGGGGAAGAAAGGGATGGGAATGAGTTGGGAGTGATGATATGTATGAAAGATGGGGAGTGATTTGGGGATATATTGAGGGGGTTATGGGATTATGAGGGGTTAGAAACAGTTAGGAGGGAAAGTGGGAAGTGGGGGAGTGATATGAAAAAGGGAGGGTTTTATTTAGAAGAGATCCGGGTCGGGTCAGGCAAGACTAGGGTTTGGACCCACGAGACCCCGTCTACGGTCCGTGGTTCGACCTACTGACCGTAGATGGGGTCCGTAGGTCACTTTCTCACTTAGAAAATTTAGAAATCCTACCTGGGGTCTACGGATACCATTCACGGTCCGTGGTTTGACCCACGGACTGTCGATGGTCTCTGTAAACCTCTGCACCAGACATTTTCTGCAGCTTTTGTTTTTCAACCCTGCACATGTAGCAACCGTTAGGACTTTTTTTTAAAACATTTTCTGGACACTTTTTAGACACGGACCCTATGCTATTTCTTCCTAACACTAAACAATAAGAAAGCATATATCTAAAGAAATACAGAAAAGCAAATAAACAAAGAAACTACTAAACTGAAAAAAAAGACCTATAGTTGGCTAGATTTTACATTTTGGGTTGCCTCCCAAGCAACGCTTGATTTAACGTCGTGGCACGACGCAGGCGGCTTGATTACTCAGACTTCATCAATATAGTAGGCCTCAACAACTTCTTGCACACTTTACGCATTGCCCATATAGACCTTGATCCTTTGCCTATTTACCTTAAACAGTGTTCCCTCACTGTTCTCAAGCTCGACCGCTCCATGTGGGAGCACTTGCGTGACTAATAATGGCCCGGTCCACTTGGACTTGAGATTCCCTAGAAACAAGCACAACCGAGAGTTGAATAGAAGCACAAGATCACCCACAACAAATTCTCACTTTTCAATCCTTTGATCATGATACTTCTTCATTTTCTCCTTGTACAAGGCTGAACTTTCGTAAGCTCTTAGGCAAAACTCATCAAGAACATTCAAGTCACTCATTCTCTGATTCGAGGCGACGCCCAATCCAAATTTAGCTACTTTAGTTCCCACATAACCTTATGCTTTAGCTCTACCGGCAAATTGCAAAACTTCCCATATACAAGTTGGTAGGGGGACATACGTATGGGAGTCTTGAATGCGGTGCGATAGGGCCATAGAGCATCATCAAGTTTCCTTGACCAATCAGTTCTATTAGAATTCACAGTCTTCGCCAAAATCTACTTGATCTCTCTATTGGACACTTCAACTTGTCCACTAGACTGTGGATGGTAAAGAGTGGCTACATTGTGGTGGACACCATATTTCTCAAGTAACGCCTTGAACAACTTATTACAAAACTGGAAACCTCCATCGCTGATAATCGCCCTAGGTGTACCAAATCTAGAGAAGATATTATTTTCCAAGAATGCGGTGACACTTTTAGTTTTATTGTTGGGAAGCGCAATTTCTTCCACCCACTTCGACACATAATCAACTACAACAAGAATATAATTCATCCCATCTGAACTCACAAATGGACCCATAAAATCAATGCCCCATACATCAAACAACTCTATCACCAATATAGAATTCATAGGAAGCTCTTGCCTCTTTGAAATTCCTCCTTCTCTTTGGCAATGGTCACAAGACTTGGCAAAATCGTGAGCATCTTGGTGGATGGTAGGCCAGTAATACCCACACTGCAAAATTTTATGTGCAGTCCGAATACCACTATGATGCCCACCAACAGGCGATGAATGGCACACTTCTAGTATACTCAACATCTCGACCTCGGGCACACAACGATGAATAATCCCATCAGTACAACTACGATACAAGTAAGGCTCATCCTAAAAGAAGTTCTTCACATCATGCATAAACTTTTTCCTTTGGTGAAAAGACAAATCCGATGGCACCAGATCACTTGCCAAGTAGTTTGCAAAGTCCATGAACCAAGGAATCAGATCATGAGAAGCATCCCAGACCTGTTCATCTGGAAAGCATCATTAATTTCAGCCCTATCACCAAGCTTGAGCATAACTTCTTCCTCCAATCTGGACAAGTGATCGGCAACCTGATTTTCTGTCCCCTTTCTATCTTTCACCACAAAGTCGAACTCTTGCAGCAACAACACCGATCTAATCAACCTCGGTTTTGCATCCTTCTTAGCCATCAAATACCTCAATGCAGAATGGTCTGTATGCACAATGACCTTAGTACCAAGCAAGTAGGATTGAAATTTCTCGAATGCGAAAACCACTGTAAGAAGCTCCTATTCAGTCACTTAATGATATGTGCAGTAATTAACTTCTCCTTCAACTCTCCAAATGCTCTCAGACAAGCATCATCAAAATCAAACTTATACTCATTTTCAAGCAATTTGCACAATGGATGTGCAATTTTGGACAAATCCTTGATGAACCTCCTATAAAAACGTGCATGCCCAAGAAAACTTCTCAAACCTTTAACAGAGATAGGTGGTAGAGGCTTTTCTATTATCTCAACTTTCACTCTATCAACCTCAATGCCCTTCTCAGAGATCTGATGACCCAGAACTATCCATTCTTTTACCATGAAGTGGCACTTCTCCCAATTGAGCACAAGATTGCACTCTTCACACAATTTAAGCACCTCGACCAAATGATCCAGACAACGATCAAAAGAGTCACCTACCACAGATAAATCATCCATAAATACCTCAATAGTGTCCTCCACCATATCAGAAAATATCGACATCATACAATGCTGGAAGGTAACTAGAGCATTACACAACCCAAATGACATTTGTTTGAAGGCAAAAGTTCCATAAGGGCAAGTGAAGGTAGTCTTCTCTTGGTATTCCGGAGCTATGGAAATCTGATTGTAGCCTGAATAACCATCAAGGAAACAATACCAACCCTTACCCGCAAGTCGGTCCAATATCTGATCCATGAACGACATAGGAAAATGGTTCTTTTCTGTCCAAGCATTTAATTTCTGGTAGTTCATGCAGACTCTCCATCCAGTCACGGGGCGCATCAGAACAAGCTCGTTTCTGTCATTCTGTATCACAGTAATCCCCCCTTTCTTGGGCACACACTGAACAGGACACACCCAACTACTATCGGTGATTGGATAAATAACTTCAGCATCCAACCACTTGATGATTTCCTTCTTAACTACCTCTTGCATAGGCGGATTTAGTCTTCTCTGGTGCTCAATACTAGGCTTGTGATCCAGAACGAGTTGAATTTTATGAGAACAAATACCAGGAGGAATCCCAATAATGTCCTTAATAGTCCACCCAATAGCTTGCTTGAACCTCTTCAACACAGACACCAATGCCTCAACTTGTGTCACATTCAATGATGACCGATAAAGTACCCTCTCTCACCAAGAATACATACCTCAAATGTGATGGTAGAGCCTTAAGCTCCAATTTCAGAGCCTCCTCAACAGACGGTCTTGCAGATGGAGAGTCGTGATTCTTTATGTCTAACTCCAATCTCTTTGGTTTTGAATGGAATTTGAACCAATCAAGTGCAGCGACCAATTCATCCTAGCTTCAATACCATCACCCTAAAAAATCATCATTACCGCTGCCAGTGCATCAACACCCAACCTCTCTTCAATAGACACCTCATAACCACTCTCTACAATATGATTCACCACTGATACCAATTTAAGCTCACTACTCTGCTTTATGGATCTATAAATGCTGAAAGTTACCTCTTCATTGTTCAATCAGAACTTCATCTGCCCTTTCTCCATATCTACCAAGGCGCGTCCAGTGGCTAGGAATGGTCTCCCAAGGATAATGGGA
>JAJOOF010012469.1:0-13477 GCA_029582545.1 Solanum lignicaule
TTTTCGGATAAGACACAAAAAACACTTGTTCATACTACCCTTTGTTGACTACAAAGAGAGGGGTTTCCTCTGAATTTTCAACCATAATTTTTTTATCTTCTACTCTTCTTGCATTTTAAAAAAAATTATATAATTTATTTTTATTGAGCGAGGCTAGGTCATGCGTGTTGCATGTTATTACCTTATAGACGATTCGGTCGAGAGTAGTACTAGGATGGGATTACCTTGAAATTAGATCGTGTAATTTCGACAAAAAAGAGGGATTCAACACGAGGACTTTCCAAGGGGTACCTAACATAGTACTACTCTCGCCCAAGCACGCTTAACTTTGGAGTTCTGATGGGATTTGGTGCGTTAGTGCTGGTATAATCATATCCATCATTCATAACACTCTAAATTATACTAAACACCTCTTTCCTCCCAACGCCCTCATCTCCCCCCCCCCCACCAACTTAACCTCCACACACCGACACATGACGACACCCGTCACGCCCATCCTCAACACCCCCACCACATGTCCTAGCGACATCTCAATCCGAATATCGTTTCTGCAAAAAAAAAATATTTTTTCAATTACACGACCGAATATCGACAAAAAGGAGGGATGTAACACGAGGACTTCTCAGGGGGTCACCCATCCTAGTACTGCTCTCGCCCAAGCACACTTAACTTTGGAGTTTTGATGGGATCCGGTGCGTTAGGGCTGGTATGATCGCATCCATAATTCATAGCACTCTAAATTCTATTAAACACATCCATCCTCCCAACGCCCTAGCCTGCTTCCCACCGACCTAGCCTCCACTCACCCACTCATGACGCCGCCCGTCACGCAGATCCTCAACGCCCCCATCACATATCCTAACGACGTCTCAATTCGAATATCCTTTCTGCAAAAAAAAATAGTTTTTCAATTACACGACCGAATTTCGACAAAAAGGACGGATGCAACACGAGGACTTCCAAGGGGGTCACCCATCCTAGTACTTCTCTCGCCCAATCACGCTTAGCTTCGGAGTTTTGATGGAATCCAGTGCGTTAGTGCTGGTATGATTGCATCCATCATTCATAGCACTCTAAATTCTATTAAACACCTCCTTCCTCCCAACGCCCTAGCCTGACACCCACCGACCTAGCCTCCACGCACCGACGAATGACTCTGCCTGTCACGCCCATCCTTAACTCCCCCATCACCTGTCCTAACAACGTCTCAATCCGAATGTCGTTTTTGCAAAAATAATAATATATTTTTTCAATTACACCACCGAATTTCGACAAAAAAGAGGGATGCAACACAATGACTTTCCAGGGGGTCACCCATCCTAGTACTACTCTCGCCCAAGCATGCTTAACTTCGGAGTTCTGATGGGATCCGGTGCGTTAGTGCTGGTATGATCGCATCCATCATTTATAGCATTATAAATTCTATTACACACCTCCTTCCTCCCAACTCCCTAGCCTTCACCCAACTGACCTAGCCTCCACGCACAGACGCATGACGCTTCCCGTCACACCCATCCTCAACGCCCCCATCACCTGTCCTAACGATATCTCAATCCGAATATCATTTCTGCAAAAAACATAAATATATTTTTTCAATTACACGACTGAATTTCGACAAAAAAGAGGTATGCAACACGAGGACTTCCCAAGGGTCACCAATCCTAATCTACTCTCGCCCAGGCAGGCTTAACATTTGAGTTCTAATAGGATCCGATGCATTAGTGCAGGTATGATCGCATCCATCATTCATAACATTATAAATTCTATTAAACACCTCATTCCTCCCAACGCCTTAGCATGCCCCCTACCAACCTAGCCTCCACGCACCGACTCATGACACTGCCCGTCACGCCCATCCTCAACTCCACCATCACTTGTCCTAACAACGTCTCAATCCGAATGTCGTTTCTGCGAAAATAATAATATATTTTTTCAATTACACGACCAAATTTTGACAAAAAAGAAGGATGCAACATGAGGACTTCCCAGGGGGTCACCCATCCTAGTACTACTCTGGCCCAAGCACGCTACACTTCGGAGTTCTGATGGGATCCAGTGCATTAGTGCTGGTATGATCGCATCCATCATTCATAGCATTCTAAATTCAATTAAGCACCTCTTTCCTCCCAATCCCCTAGCCTACCCCCCCCCGACCGACCTAGCCTCCACGCACCGCTGCATGACGCCACCCATCACGCCCATCCTCAATTCCCCCATCACCTGTCCTAACCACATCTCAATCCGAATTTCGTTTATGCAAAAAAAAAATTCAATTAAGCGATCGAATTTCGACAAAAAAAGGGAGGCAACACGAGGATTTGGGGTCACCCATCCTAGTACTACTCTCTCCTAAGCACGCTTAACTTCGGAGTTCTGATGGGATCTGGTGTGTTAGTGCTGGTATGATCGCATCCATCATTCATAGCACTATAAATTCTATTAAACACCTCCTTCCTTCCAACACCCTAGCCTGCCCCTCACCGACCTAGCCTCCACGCACAGATGCATGAAGCCTCCCGTCCTTCCCATTCTCAACACCCCCATCACCTGTCCTAACGACGTCTCAATTCGAATGTCGTTTTTGCAAAAAAATAAATATAATTTTTCAATTACACGACCGAATTTTGATAAAAAAGAATGGATGCAACACGAGGACTTCCAAGGGGGTCACCCATCCTAGTACTACTCTCGCCCAAGCACTCTTAACTTCGGAGTTCTGATGGATCTGGTGCATTAGTTCTGGTATGATCGCATCATTCAATTCATAGCACTCTAAATTCTATTAAACACATCATTCCTCCCAACGCCCTAGCCTACGCCCCACCAACCTAGCCTCCACTCATTGACGCGTCACGCCCCCCGTAACTCCCATCCTCAATGCCCCCATCACCTGTCCTAACGACCTCTCAATCCGAATGTCGTTTCTGTAAAATAAATAAATATAAATTTTCAATCACACGATCGAATTTCGACACAATGAATGAATGCAACACGAGGAGTTCTCAGGGGTCACCCATCCTAGTACTACTCTCGTCCAAGCACGCTTGACTTCAGAGTTCTGATGGGATCCGGTGCATTAGTTCTGGTATGATCGCATCCATCAATTCATAGCACTCTAAATTCTATTGAACACCTCCTTCCTCGCAACTCCCTAGCATACCCCCCATCAACCTAGCCTCCATGCACCGATGCATGACGCCGCCCGTAGCGCCCATCCTCAACGCCCCCATCACTTGTCCTAATGATGTCTCAATTCGAATTTCGTTTCTGCAAAATAAATAAATATATTTTTTCAATTACACGACCGAATTTCGACAAAAAAAAAGGGATCCAACACGAGGACTTCCCAGGGGGTTACGCATCCTACTACTACTATCGCCCAATCATGCTTAACTTCGGAGTTCTGATAGGATCCTATCACGACCCGAGAGCACCCCCTAGTCGTAACTGGCGTACTCGAACTCGAAGAGGTATAATACAAGCACCTTAGCATTCATAACATTCGATATAGAAAATAGTGTGGAATTAAAACTTATTTAAAACCAACAATCTTAAAACTCTCTCATAAAAGCAAGGGAAACTAAGTCTCACATGGCCATTTTAAAGACAACATTAACAAGATAGGGTCGTGGCCCTTTACAATCAAAAGAACTCTATTTAAATATGTTACATGAGTCTTATCATAAAAACTAGAATATAAGAGTCTTGTCCTCGACATATGAGGACATACCACAAGATCTTGAGAGAACTTCAATTCCCAAGCTTTACTAGAGAACTCAATCACTTGCCGAAATCTACACTTGTAGAAAATAGAGAAAAGTATGGAGTTAGCATAATTAAGTACTAAGTATGATGACCATACAAAAACATGCTAAAAAAGGGCATTTAGTTGAGATATATGCTCTTATGCCATTTTCTTTGTAAAACCTTCATAATACAAGTTCAAGAGACATATTATAAGTCACCATCCACATATAAGAAAATATCCCTATCATAGACATGCTCAACTAGTACCAATATACCCCACATAATCATATTAGTCAAATATGTCATTTCATCATCATAGAACCTCTATCCAAAGTTACCCTAAGACACACTTAAGTAAGACATGAAGTGGCCACCCATACAACCTCTTCAAGCACACCTAAGTGTTCCTCAAGACTACCCTAGATAAGGACCTTTCTATTTCAACCTAATATCAATAAGTCAACACTCTTTAATAAACCATTTTTGGATGACATTCATGCATTTAGGAGACTTTCACATATTAGTCATTAAGACTTAGGGAACTCACTTTAGCATCTTCAAAGCCTACTCGTGCCATATGTAGATAGCATCCCATACTACTACCTACACGTTGTAGAACCTATCCAATAACTAGAGTGCACATCCCATATGATGGGAATAGGCATTAACCGACATAGACCACACTAGCTAGGCATGGAATCCGGTGTCATAAGATCCCACACCGTGGAGGGTATTCTACTTGCCAAGGGTAGAACTAGTACACATCCCATGTAGGCACATGGTTTAGGGGATATCCAAAGAAGTTCATTGTGCCCTAACCTCATGCTCGGAGAGGGCCACCATCTTAACCATATCCACTCGGTGCTTAGCCTTAGTTCCCATAGAGTAGTTTCATTCATATATATGTACTAGAGAGGGCACCATCATTAGGTCTAGCCGACCCATACTACTTCTACCAGGAAGGGCACCATAAAGGATCTACCGATCAAGGTTCATTAAGGATAGCTCATTGACTTCTTAGAGAGGGTTTTCTACCGTTCCGGTTCACCAACTCTAAGTCTATCATTTCACACAAGAAGAAGGTCATCACCATAAGGTCCACCACTTCAAGGTTTCACATTCACTTAGGGGTCTAGACTTACTCATGAAAAGGGTACCATGCTTAGGTCTAGCCTATTCAAGATATAGCCTAGAATGCCTCTTTAGTCATTCATAGAAAGGGCATCATACTTAGGTCTACCAATCCATGCTCAATTAGACACGTAAGTCAAAATATCACATTCAAGAAGAGGAACCTTAGTCTACCAAATCAAGAGACAACCTCACCATATAGAGACCCTTCATAGTCTAACATCATCACTTATGAAAATTAAGAGAGATCACACTTTCAATCACAATGCAACACACTTTATACAAGATCACCTTGAGATCCCATGAACACCTTCACATTATACATTCAATACATCATAACATGATAATACATCAATTCATTATATAATGCCTCCAAGGCCATGCTCACAATACATTCAATAAGTAAACACCTCCACCATAAGTGGATCACACATCATTCTATCACAATGATGTATCAATTCTACATTAATAATAAAGTTAGGTCAAACTTACCCTTTTCCAAAGCCACAATCACCATTCCTCCATTCACCAACAATTCACAATAGATAAGCATATATAATAATAGAAATCAACTATACAACTCAATCTACACACAATTTCATCAACATTGAATCATAAGCAATAAACCCACTTCATAAGCAAATTTTAGGGTTTTGTGGAAATCAAGGGCTCATAGAGTTTTTCATCCAAAAACTTCAATCAAACATCAATAATATCATAGCTTGTCTTTTGAAATCATTTTCATGCAAGAACCCTTGAGTGGAGTGAGAAAGAGGCTTTTTCATAAACTTTGGAAAACTTGAAAACCATTTGAGATTTGGCTCTAGGGCAAAAACTAGCCCTAGATAAAGAGCCACCATACCTTATTATCAAGAATGCCCAAGAAATTTGATGGAGGAAACCTAGAGTTCGAAACCCTAGCTTCCCACACATTCTTCTTCCTTAAGCTTGAGAGAAATATAGAGAGAGAAGAACTTTGTGGTTTTTGAATAGGGTCTTTGAAATAAGGAATTAAAGGAAGGTTTTAAGACTTAAAACTATTTATATTTATCATATAAATCTTTTAAAATCAACCCCACACATTAAAACATTTAAAAGAAATTACCCAAAAGCCCCTAAATGAGGCAGCCCCGTCAGGGACCACGCCCACTTGGACGGCTCGTGGTAGTGCCCGTGGTTCCTTAACCAGTAGGCCTCTCCACCATGTCAATCCCTTAAGGGTCCAAGGCATCTTCATAGAGGCTCCCACGATCCATGGTGGAGCTCGTGACGATGAGGCAGCACCTAGGCAAAGTTGCCTTGCCTCCCTTGAGACCAAGTGATCTTCACGCCCAAGTATACGGACCGTCTAGGGAACCACTGGTCGTGATGGTGCCCGTGGTCTTTGGGGCAGTGAGCAGCCAACTTGGGACAACCTTGGCTTTTTGGCTAAGGCTTGCCCCTTTTGGCTTGGCTCCTTGTCTAGCACCCTCAACCAACCTAGAGTAGGTCTCATAGCATGGAGTCTAACACATGTCTTGAAGTTGACTCCTTAAAACCCCTTTCAAACAAGACTAGGGCAACATTACACCACTAAAACACATTAGCTCAAAAGATTAGTCTCTGAACGTCATGGTCGTCCCTTGACGTTCGACCTCAAAACTCTTCATTTTAACAAATTACCAACTTCCAAAACACATGTGAAGCTCTAGTTCATCCTATTTCATTTTAGGGTCATCACAAATCTGGTGCGTTAGTGCTGGTATGATCACATACACCATTCATAGCATTCTAAATTCTGTTAAACACCTCCTTCCTCCCAACGCCCTAGCCAGCCCCCCACCGACCTAGCCTCCACGCAACGACGCATGATGTCGCTCGTCACGCCCATCCTCAACGCCCCCATCATCTATCCTAACAACGTTTCAATCCAAATGTCGTTTCTACAAAATAAAAAAATAAATTTTTTTTAATTACACGACCGAATTTCGACAAAAAGGAAGGATGCAACACAAAGACTTCCCAGTGGGTCACTCATCCCAGTATTACTCTCACCGAAGAACACTTAACTTCGGAGTTCTGATGGAATCCGATGTGATAGTGCTGGTATGATCGCATCCATCATTCATAACACTCTAAATTCTATGAAACACCTCCTACCTCCTAACGCCCTAGCCTACCTCCCACCGACCAAGCCTCCACGCACTGACGCATGAAGCAGTCCGTCAAGCCCATTTTCTACGCCCCCATCATATGTCCTAACGACATCTCAATCCGAATGTTGTTTCTGAAAAAATAATAACATATTTTTCAATTAAATGACAGAATTTCGACAAAAAGAAAGGGTAAAACACGAGGACTTCCCATTGGGTCACCCATCCTAGTACTACTCTCGTCCAAGCACACATAACTTCGAAGTTCTGATGGGATCCAGTGCGTTAGTACTGGTATGATGACATCCATCATTCAAAACACTCTAAATTATACTAAACACCTCATTCCTCCCAACGCCCTAGCTTGCCCCCCACCGACCTAGCCTCCACGCACCGACGCATGACGCCGCCCATCACACCCATCCTCAACGCCCGAATTTCGACAAAAAGAAGGAATGCAACACGAGGACTTCTCAGAGGGTCACCCATCCTAGTACTACTCTCGCCCAAGCACGCCTAACTTTGAAATTTTGATGGAACCAATGTGTTACTACTTGTACGATCGCATCCATCATTCATAGCATTCTAAATTCTATTGAACACATCCTTCCTCCAAACGCCCAAGCCTGCCTCCCACCGACCTAGCCTCCACGTACCGACGTATGACGCCGCCCGTCACGTCCATCCTTAACGCCCCAATCACCTGTCCTAACGACGTCTAAATCTGAATGTTGTTTCTGCAAAAATATATATATATATATATATATATATATATATATTCAACTACACCATCGAAATTCAACAAAAAAGAGGGATGCAACACGAGGACTTCCCAGAGAGTCACCCATCCTAGTACTACTCTCACCCAATCATGCTTAACTTCAGAGTTCTGATGGGATCTGGTGCGTTAGTGCTGGTACGATCGCATCCATTATTCATAGCACTCTAAATTCTATTAAACAACTCCTTCTTCCCAGCGCCCTACTCTGCCCCCCACTGACCTAGCTTCCACGCACCGATGCATGACGCCGCCCGTCACACCCATCCACACATTCTGCCCTCGTCGACACCATTCAGGCAGTGCATTAAGAACTTCTTGAGAATAAGGCTCCCAAATAAACTATAGAAAAAAATGGTAACATATATATCATATGTTTTTTTTATCATTTTAAATCTTGTAATAAACTAAATTTCTTAGTTATACCTGATGATGTTGTAGATTGTCTAAAACATCTCTACAAAAGATCATATTTTTTCGAGCCTCATTCTCATGAACCCTTCGTCGAGACCACTTATATGCAAGTGGTTTTTGTCCCTCTATTGATCATTGTTGAAAGGCAATAGCATAGGTTGAAATGGTATAATACGCTCACACTCCCATACCTATCAAATAATAAATATTTTTTATTATTAGTATTAAAAATAGTCAATTATAATAATTACAAATATAAAGGTGATAAACCTGTAATAATGATATAAAATCATTTACAACGGAAACGTCGCTTATAGAGGCGCGACATAATAAATGGCACAAGTATGAAAGTGTGGCAACTCCTCAAGCTTGTGCTGCCAGTGCTTGTAAGTCACCCATTTCAATGAAAAAATCTGAATTAAATTTATTTCCTGACTTATCAGGAAATAATGTTCCTCCAAGCAACCAAAATAAGTATAATCTAAATTTTTGTTGTACCTCTAGTTCAGTGGAATTATCGTTTATTACATTTGAAGTTCCTGTATAATTAACTAATGACGAAGAAAAAATTCTAAAACCTTGAAAGCAATCTTCCGTAGGAAACCAACCGATTAAATTAAAAATTAAAGTTTGTCTAGCAAACAAATTCATGGATTTAGCGTTTGTTAGTAGAACAGGTGCACCATCAACAACCATACCGAACATAACTTCCACATCCTGCATAGTTATTGTTGTTTCACCAATTCTCATATGAAAGGTATGATTCTCTGGACGCCACCTTTCAACCAAAGCAGTAATAATGCTTGCATTGCACAAAATGTTTCCTACTTCAAGAACACCTCTAAAACCCGTGTAATCAAAATAATTTAGTATATGTGTATGAAGTGGATTATTTTGTAAGTGTTTCCATAATTCAATATCATGTCTCCGTAATATTAAACGTGTTTTCGTCGCAGATATTTCACCATTTCAATTTTTTTGAGACTGATGTTTATCTTGTAACATTAAAACATCATACTCAATTGGTCTTTGATATGCAAAATTTTCTTGATTCATCTATATATCAAAATGAAAAAAAATTACATCATTATCAGTACTATAACTTGGAATGAAATAATTAATAAATCATATAAATGATAAAAAAAAGTTATCATTAAATTACCGTTTATTGTCTTGATTCTTCAAAAGTTTGAAAAAAATGATAACTTTAACAACTTTGGTAGCTTTGTTTGATAATAAGAAATCGAATGATATTATGAAACGTCGAAGTGATGTATAAATAGGAGTAGGAAGTGTAGTTGTCAAATGCATGGCATGGCTTGACATATGTAAGAGTATTGACACACCAACACTTGTCAAGCACACATAAATTTCTTCAAGCATCAATAAAGGAAGTTAGTGGAAGCAAAAGCACTGGCGCATTGAAAATAAAATTTTGCAGTGTTGATTTGATTCAACACTGCAAGATTTTTAAAAATAGATAAAGATTTTGCGTGTTAAATTTTTTAAGTGTTGATTTGATTCAACACAAAAAGTGTTACGTGAATCTTTTTTTATAAATAAGAGGCCGTTTGAATTGACTTAAAAAATAGCTTTTAAGTAAAAATTAAAAAGTAAGGGAAAACATACTTCTGGTTTTTAAATTATTTCAATAAAAATTTAAGTTAGTTTTAACCTTGTTCGTCATACACTTCCTAACTTATTTAAATAATTTTTATATTTGTCAAAAATTTACAAAAGTCATAAACTGACGATCTTTTAAGATTGTATTATTATTTTTTTAGTACTATCAAACCAACTTTGTAATTTCTTTTTTTTTTACATTGTTGAAAAAATATGTTTTCAAAAGAAGCATGAAACGTGAATTTATAATAAGTGTCAATCCAAAAAATATAGCACAATGACCTATGTGCATTTCAAGGAACAACATACCATGTGCCTCTCCTCAAGAGTGAAGTGACATGACAATTGCTTTTGCTTTACTGAAAAATAAAATTTTGCAGTGTTGATTTGATTAAACACTGCAAGGTTTTTAAATATAGATAAAGATTTTGCGTGTTAAATTTTTTAAGTGTTGATTTGATTCAACACAAAAAGTGTTATGTGAATTTTTTCTTAAAAAAATAAGAAACCGTTTGAAATGGCTTAAAAAATAGCTTTTAAGTAAAAAAATAAAAAGTAAGGGAAAACATACTTCTAGTGTTTTAATTATTTCAATAAAAATTTAAGTTAGTTTTAACCTTGTTCATCAAACACTTCCTAACTTATTTGAGTAATTTTTATATTTCTCAAAAATTTACAAAAGTCATAAACTAACAAAGTGGTAAGCCTATTATTTTCTCTATATATACCAACTCTTGTAGAGTTATCATAAATTCACAATGGTTTTGCTAACACATCATTTTTCAACATGAAATCTACATAAAAAAAATTTATGTTAGATGCTATCCAAATTTTAGTAGAAATAGTAAGAATGAAAAGTACCTTCTTGAAATAAGATTCGACCAAATTAATTCGGATGAAAAGAATCATGTTATGCCTTTTTTTTACAAGTTGAAGAACCTAGAATGCCTTTTGTTACAAGGCGAAGAAGCTAGAATGTAAGTTTACTTTGCTTACATTCACAGGCGGAAGAGCTTGATTGTTAGTTAATTCTATAACATCATGATGTAATGTCATGTTCTTGGAGATAACAATCAAGTTAAATGATTTCAGATTTGAAAGAGAGTTTTAATTTCAAATTTGATTTTTATGAGATATTTAAAGTGATTTGCTAATGAAATTTGAAGTCATTTCATTGAAGATTTAGCTTAGTTAATTATGAACTACACGCAATTGAAAATCGTAGAAATGTTGTCCTTTATATTTTCTATTTGAAATCTCTAGAAGTGTTGTCTTTTATATTTTCTATCATGTTTCCTTATATGTTGTACTAAATAATAACAAATTATCTAAAATAATTGTTGTGAAAATGATATATTTTTGAAGGATTCAACACGTATTCATGGGGTTTGGCATGGTCTTGCAGAAATAATATATTTGAGAATAAGGATCACTATCTATTGACTTGCATAATAAACGACTCCGAAGCCAAAAGGGCAACTTTTTTCTTCCAAAATGCATAAAGGGCTATTGAAATTTTGAGATAAAAATTTTTTCAAAAGACTTTTCAATTATGCATAATGGAATGATTGTCCTTTTATTTTGGTGGTAAGTTTTTGTATGAGCAATCTGCCAAAACGTGTGACTTTTGATGAGTATCTCAAACTTAATTTTACCCAAAAATCTTTACTAAAACGTCTTTAAAATATAATAATTACTTTTTAAAACAGTGGATTACAAGTCAGAAAATCTACCACTCACTCACAAGTTACCTATACTTCTTAGTGCACATTAAAGCTCCAATGGTTGCCATATTTCCAACTTCTCATTACAATTTCTTCCTCAAGCAACATATTAAAAGCCTAAAAGTTACCTGAACTTAACACATTAAACAACATATTTTTTGTTTATTCATATATTAGAAAAAATTCAACCACTAATTACAGCAACTTGTTTAAACTTGTTTATTCATTTTTTTTCTCGTTTGTTCTTATGTATCTAGCAAGAAGTTTCTAACTTATCATGTAATTAGTGTACAAAATTCTAAAATGTAGAACACAACTTACATTAAATATTTTTCCACTTATTCTTGCAAGGGAATGAAAATAACTAGGGACATTTAATTTAAAACAAGAATAAAACCAATAAAGAAATTAATACACGTGTTTATTGTTGAATAAGACTCGATCTCAAGTTATGGAACACTTTCAAAGTTAAAATGGATTGTTGTGAATTTCTCAAAACACTAATATAGATGGATGTATATACTTACAAATTTATTGCCACAACAGCTTAAGAAAAATGAATGATTTTTTTTTAAAAAAAAAAATAGCCTGCAAGGCGTAGGAAACTTTGCGCCTTGTAAGCCTCATAGCGGCTGAGCCTTACAAGGCTAAAAGTTGTTGGGCCTTGTAAGGCTCATGGGTTTCTGCAACTCGTTTTTGGAAACCTGATTTAGACGCCGTTACAAATTATTGTCCTTTTGGTTTGATAAATAGTTTCGTTGCCCTTTTAGCATTTTCGAAAAGTTTGGTTGCCCTTTTGGCTCCAGACTCCATCCTAGTACTACTCTCGCCCAAGCACGCTTAACTTCGAAGTTCTGATAGAATCCGGTGTGTTAGTGCTGGTATGATCGCATCCATCATTCATAGCACTCTAAATTCTATTAGACACTTCCTTCCTTCCTCCCAACGCCCTAGCATGCCCCCCGCCGACCTAGCCTCCACGCACCGACACCCGTCACGCCCATCCTCAACGCTCCCATCACCAGTCCTAACGACGTCAGTTCTGCAAAAAATAAATAAATAAATATATATAATTACTCAACCGAATAGCGACATAAAGGAGGGATGCAACACGAGGACTTCCCAGAGGGACACCCATCCTAGTACTACTCTCGCCCAAGCACTCTTAACTACGGAATTCTAATAGGATCCAGTGCGATAGTGGTGGTTTGATCGCATCCATCATTCATAGCACTCAAAATTCTATTAGACACATCCTTCCTCCAAACGCCCTAGCCTGCCCCCCGCCGACCTTGTCTCATCGCACCGACGCCGGTCACGCCTATCCTCAACGCCCCTATCAACTGTCCAAACGACGTCGTTTCTGCAAAATTAGATAAATATATTTTTTCAATTACACGACCGAATTTCGACAAAAAAGAAGGATGCAACACGAGGACTTCCTGGGGGTCACCCATCCTAGTACTACTCTCTCCCAAGCACGCTTAACTTCGGAGTTCTGATGGGATCCGGTGCGTTAGTGCTAGTATGATCGCATCCATCATTCATAGCACTCTAAATTCTATTAAACACCACCTTCCTCCCAACACCCTAGCCTGCCGACCTAGCCTTCACGCACCGACGCCCGTCACGCCGATTCTCAACTCCCCCATCACCTGTCCTAACGACGTCGTTTCTTCAAAAAATAAATAAATATATTTTTTCAATTGCACGACCGAATTTCGACAAAAAGGAGATATGCTACACAAGGACTTCCCAAGGGGTCACCCATCCTAGTACTACTCTCGCCTAAGCACGCTTAACTTCGAAGTTCTGATGGGATCTGGTGCTTTAGTGCTGGTATGATCGTATCCATCATTCATAGCACTCTAAATTCTATTAAACACCTCCTTCCTCCCAACGCCCTAGCCTCCACGCACCGACGCCCA
>JAJOOF010012470.1:0-16899 GCA_029582545.1 Solanum lignicaule
CATCTTGTATGACAATTATCTCCTTCTGCCTAATGTGGTATAAGATGATCGGATAAAGCCTATGAAACAGTAGTAATCTTTCATGACATCAAGTTTGTGAATAATTGTAAGTGGTGCTTATAGTTATACTTCCTTTGGGAAAGTCTTTTACCAGAAAAATTAACACTTCAATGATAAGTCTTTCACATGTACATATTATTTCCTATTTTCATTTTTCACCTGTTAATGATCCATTTTTCAAAAGATTGTAGCAGGAGACTTCCAATAAAATATTTTTGTAACCATGTTGTAAACACCAATCAATGTCATGAGTAGCTGCCTGAGTTTCATAATGTTGTAGAATAGTGAATGCATAAATCATCTATTTTACTTCTCTGATATTGTAGCTGTAATGGGGGGTGGTGTTTTTTTTTGCCTTTTGTCTAGTAAAGCTGATAAATTCCTCCAGATTGTAAGGCATCACTTTCTATAAATTAATGTTCTTTTTATCTATGAATCTCGCTTTTTCTCTTGTTGTAATTTCCTTTAAGTGCTTGGTGTCATCTCCTCTGCATAGTGAGAATGTTGAATTAGCTGTTATGTTTACCAAATTTGACATTGATTTTGTACTCACCTAAAAAAACAGAAAAGCTAAATGAACCATGTTCATTAGTTTCACCTTGCACCACACCAGTTTGCCATTCTTTTAGCAAATTATCAACTATGTCCCCAGCAGGAAGGTTATGAAAATTGGTATCTGTTAAACATATTTGGTAACATCCATTAGAATGTAATCCTATCCAAAGCATGATTCCATTTACACCTGGATGTGAAAATCCCTCTCTCAAAACCATCTCTACATATTTAGCCTGTCATCATATTCACAAAAAACTATTATCATCAGATCATTAATAATACTTCCTCTGTATCAATATGTTTGTCTGGTTTTGATTTGACATGTAGTTTAAGAAAATAAAAAACTTTTGAACCGATTTTATTGTTATTGTAGGTGAAGTACCCTGATCTGAATTTCTTAATCAAGATTCTTGCTGATATCAACTTCTATAAGCCATATAGGAAGTTTAAGTATAGCCAATTTGTCTAACACTGCTCTGATAAGTGGAGGATTTGGTACTGTAAAATGTCCTTCTAGGCCAATTCCTTCCATTATAATTTTATTCCTAATCTTTAATGTTTTCTCTTTATCTTAATTTATTATAGGAAAAATATGAAGAAATATTACGAAAAAAAACAACCTCTCAATCTGATGTTGATCAATGTGAAGCATACTATCAAGCTGCCGGGGGAGAAAATTAGAGCGAAGAATATACGGTCTTGAATCTGAAGCAAGAACTTACTACGGGCAGAATCTTTGTGCCTCGTCATTTGTAGAACCTTCAGTTTCTCAATCAACATCGACAAGAAATATGGATGTGTTTGTAAAGCAAATGATTTCTGCCCTTACTAATCATTTTCTTCCGGTTATGAAGGAGTGGGTACATCAAGCTCTTACTCCCATTGATTAGTCTTCTATTTTTATGTTGTCTGTCTTTTTGAAAAGTATAAATTGTGCGCTAACAATAGTTGATGAATGTAGATTCTCTTGAGAATAGTTGACAGATTGCTTTTGATGTTTTCCACCAAAAGTATGTGATTTAGATTTTGCTATCTATAGATTTTGAACCCTCTAAATATTATTTTATATGAATGTTTGTTATTTTAGAGGTATTTAGTAATTGCTATTTAATTTATTTTACAAGAAAATTATTAGCAACAAATTTAATGACGATTTGGTCATTGCTATAAAAAAATATTGGCGACAGATTAGCAACGAAACATTTAAGTGGCAAATATGCTGGCTCAAATAACAGAATATTTTGTGACAGATTAGTGAAAGAAATTTTGTCGCGAATTTATTTGAAATGACGAAATTAATTATGAAATTAGCAACGAACTATATAAGTATAATGATGGATCAGTCTGTCACTAACAAATGGCGACGAATATCATTCGTCACTAAACTTGCGACGGAACTCATTTTTCGTCGCTAAGAGATTACTAACGAGCGAAATAGCAACAGCCAACAATTCGTCGCAAATCCGTCGCAAATCTAGCTTAGCGACGAAAAATCATAGATTAGCGACGGATTTGGTTAGTCGCTAAATGCTGTTTTTTTGTAGTGATCATATCATTTATCCTTAATAACATAAGCATAAATTAATGACTGTAAAAATACATACCAGGATCTGTAACATAAGCAATGATGTCACTGAGCCACTCAACATGAGTAATGTACACAAATATTTAATTGTGAAGAAGAAGAAGAGGTTCATAATTTTTGTTGTTTTAAAATGAGAGGAAATCCCTCTATTTATAGACAACAAATGGTAGTGTGAACAAATGTTTATTGTGCCTTATCGGAAAGGTTACAACTATTTGGAAAAGTTGCAACCTTTCAGAAAGGTCAGAACCTTTCATAAAAGTCACAACTTTTCATAAAAGCCGCAATTCTTTATTAAAGTCGCAACTTTTCATAAAAGTCAAAACTTTTCATAAAAGTCGCAACTCTTTATTAAAGTCGCAACTTTTCATAAAAGTCGCAACTTTTCATAAATATCACAACTTTTCATGAAAGTCGCAACTTTTCATAAATATCACAACTTTTCATGAAAAGGGAAGGTCGTTTTATTAAAACTAAAACACTATATTATTTTGCATACAAGATTACATATAACAAACATTACTAATGTAAAGGAAAATGATAATTTTAATATCTTATCATTTATCCTTCAATCAATCATCTCTAATTTGATTTTTTAATCTATCTTTTTTCCCAGGAAGTGTTTTTACTTGATATTTTTGGGGATTCAAATGAACATCAACCATACCGGAGATATTAAATTTTCTAATAAATAAAAAATTATTGGTGAAGGGCTAAATAAATTTTAAAAGGATGAAAAAAATGAACAAATATTCTAATTCTAACGTGTAGAAAGTTCAGCTCTACCTTTTACGTTACATATATCATTTTAAAGATCTCATTTAAATTTATCATAAGTAATTATTAAAATAAAAAATTAAAGGGAGAATGTCTCATATTGGGCAACAATTCAACTTATTATATATACTTTAAAAGGAAAAAGATTACACAAATTATTCAGTTTGTTTGTGTTTTCTAAAAATCAACATACCAGAGTGATGAAGTTCAATTTAAAACTACACCTCTATTCCAATTACAGTGTTGAGAAACACATCTATTACTTCAAGAAAGTTTTTACAACTTGCAGTAAACTTGAGAATCTATTCGTACTTCATATTGAATATGAACAATTAATTTATTGTGTAGTTATCTATGTCTTTGTGATTAAAAGAGGCTCCAATCTAGTCATATTCCTCTATAGGTCATCCGGCACATCCTTGAACCCATGTCAAAAGTTTATTAATTCTTGTCTTCTTTTCGTGGATCACTTCGCACATCAAGGTGTGATAAAGTTTTTAAGGTCTTTATGTCCTTACAATGGCATACCAAATTTGAATTTTATCTTCAAGAGATAATATTATAGATCTTTAAGGAATTTTTTTACTGTACCTTTAATAATTTCAGTAGAGAAAACTTGCGTGAATACTCAATTAACATGTCTTCTTGTTTAATCTGTACTAACAAATACTTCAACAATAATTTGTAGAAACATAAACAACAAAGTTTAAAACATGTACTCAAAACAACAATTAATAGCATAAGAATAAATTAATTACTGTAAAAAAATACTAGGATCTGTAAAAATAGGATGAAACAGAAAGGAAAAAATTGTATAGGAATATTTAATTGTATAGAAGAAGAAATTTTGAATTTTTGTTGTTTTAAAATCAGAGGAAATCCCTCTATTTATTGTAACATCTCACAATTTGAAATAACAAAGAAGAAGCTTATAATTGGATATAGTCGTTTTTGGAAAGAATTAAAATGTGGAAAATTTGGTTAAGTTAGAAAAAGTGAGTTTTTGGTCAACTTCAAGCGACCATAACTCCTAGCTCAGAATGAGCTAGGTGCAATTCCAGATATGGTAAGAAAGCTCTTGGAATGGTCTTTCCAACGCCGTCGAGTTTGCGCGATTCGAGTTCGTATGAGTAAGTTATGCCATTTGGAAGTTGGGTTGTTGGATTAAGGAAAGTCCAATCCAGGTTTGGAAGTGTAATTTAGTCTTTTCCTTACCTAATTACTCTAATTCATTTTTAGGGGATTTATTGGGGTAAAACAGATTTTGGTCAGTTTAGAAAATTTAGAATTTCACGCTAGGGCTTGGAGAAAAGAGAAAATAAGAGAAAGGAGAAGAGAAAGCAAAACCGTTCAAGATCGTCGAAGCTTGGCTTGTGGAATTCATCGAGGGTGATCCCTACAAGGTATGTGAGATCACATAGTGTTGGTTTAGTTCACCCACACGCCAATCTTGTTTCAATTCAGCGAATTTAAGTTGTTTGAATGCAAAGAAAGTGAGTTCTTGAAGAACATTGTTGAAAATTCGTTGAGTTCTTGGTGGTTGTGTTGTTGAAGTCCCTTATTGATTTGATTCATGTTTCCGGGTAAATTTTTGAGTTATATATGTAGTATGTTGAGGGTACTACTGATCCTAAGTGGTTGGGGAAAGAACCATGGAAGTTTGGAGGGTTTAGAGATAAAAAACGAAGGAGAAAAGTCGGGGTTCACCTGGGGAAAGGGTGGGGAGTCGTGCCAGCCAGCGCTCCCCAAAAGGGGCTCTGAAGTTCACCCCTTGGGGCAACACGCCATTCAGCGTGCTCCAACAGGTCCTCTTTGAAGCCTGGCGCCTCGCGCCTCTCAGAGCGCCAGGGACGCCAGTTCTCCCCATTCGTTCCCCATCTTTTAGTACTTGTTCCTTAGCAATGTACCTATGTTTCTAAGTTGATTTCAACACTCTAAGGTACATTTAAACATCATGAACCTTGAATCCATAATCCAATTCAAGAAAAGTTAGGATCAAAGCCGAGAGAAGTTACGAGTGAAGTCTAGAAGCTAAGAAGTAAGTCAAGCAAAGTTTTTAAAGTTTTCAAAAGTCTTTTACAAATGTTTTAACTTTGTTTTAAGATTCAAGTTTCAAGTTAAGCAAAGAGTAAAGAGTTGAGTTCATTTCTCATAAAGAGCTATTAGGGAACTAAGTATTCCCAAAGAGTTTATAAATGTTTTCTCATTTGAACAAGAAAAGGGAACATCAATTCCAAGAGTGCTTTTAGGCTAAGTTTTTGAGTAATTATCTCAAATCAAAGAAATGAGTTTTGATTTTAATCTTATGAGCTAAGTATATTTTGGGAGTAGTATTGAGCACCGATATGGGGATGCGAGGTCATACTAACTCAAGTCTCCATAAACCACGTAGCCATCATGGGTAGTAAAGGATCACACTTTTTAGATGACTCCTTAAGATGCTTTTAGCATAGACTAGTGGATCCACTAAGTTAAGCGTTTTATAAGACAACAAAGTATAGGCCAGTTCTGGCAGCGTGGGCAAGACGTTGTATCACCACTTAGGCTCATAATGGTGGTTGTCGGTTAGAGAATCTCCCACATAAACTATATTACTTTAATATAAGAGTAAAGTTGAGTTTGTTATTGAATTTCTTCAACGAACTAAGTTGCTTTTACTGTTTTACAAAGCTTTTTATATATTGCATGTGTTCATTGCTTTATTTTGAGTTAAGTTATTCATGAGTTGAGAAGAGCCAAGGTAAGTGTTTCTTTCAGAATCTTTTCAAGCCTTTGAATTGTTTAGGATTCCAAATCGCATACTCGTACATTCAATGTACTGATGCCAGATGTCCTGCATCGTATTATGATGCAGACGCAGGTAACCAGGATAAGCATCCAGCGCCTCGCTGATCCAGCTTGAGTAATCAGAGTCTGTGGTGAGCCTCCTTGCATTCAGAGGACTCCTTTATTTGCTTTCCAGTTTAGTTCATTAGGATGTTGTGGGGTTTGTCCCAACATCCATCTCAGTTGTTTTAGAGGTTCCATAGATAGTTAGTCATTAGTTCTTTAGTCTTCTCATTTTATCTTATGTTAAGACCTAGGTTGCCATTTTTTGCCAAGTTGAATGTTTAATTATTTTAACATTCTAAGTTATATTATGAAGTTATTTGAGTAAGTTCATTTGATCATTGTAATAATGCTTATAGTCTTCAGCTGAGTTAAGTAAGTCAGGCTAAGGGTTTGCTTACGGCCAGCAATGGTTCTCGAGTGCCAGTCACGTTCGGGGTGTAAGCTCGGGGCATGACAAACTTGGTATTAGAGCACATTGTTCAAGAGTCCTAGGGAGTCTATAAAGCCGTGTCTGTAGAGTTCTATTTATCGGTGTGAAGCGCGCCACATCTATAATTAGGAGGCTACAAAAGTTAGGAATTTCTTCATTTCTTTCACACTCATTTCGTGCGTTAGAGTTTAATCTCTAAAAGTTTCCCTCTAATTTATGCTTGCGCGTGTTTCAGATAATCATGCCTCCACGAAGAGCTGTCAGAGGTTTTCCTGCGAGACCCAATGTTGTGGAACAAGAGTTACCCAATGCACCTGAGGTGCAACCTCAAGGAGAAGTCACTAATGCTGAGTTCAGAGAGGCTATCAGGATGCTCACTCAAGTTGTGACCAACCAAGCTGGGCAGCAGAGAGAAGCTCGGCAAGAAGAGACTGACACTTCAAGGATTCGTGAGTTCTTGAGGATGAATCCTCCAAGTTTCACTGGTTCAAGCATTATTGAGGATCTAGAGAACTTCATTGAGGAACTGAGAAAGGTGTTTGAGGTGATGCATGTTGCTGATACTGTGAGAGTTAAGCTAGTTGCATATCAGATGAAGAAAGTTGTTAGGACTTGGTTTGATCAGTGGAAAGGGGGTAGAGCCGATGATGCACCACCTATGAGTTGGGCATGTTTTGAAGAGGCTTTCTTGGGGCGTTTCCTTCCCCGGGAACTGAAAGAGGTCAAGGTACGTGAGTTCCTCACACTTAAGCAAGATTATTTTAGTATGCATGAGTATGGGTTGAAGCTCACCCAACTGTCTCGCTATGCTCCTGAAATAGTTGCGGACATGAGGAGTAGGATACGTTTGTTTGTTGCTGGGTTGGGCCATCTATCAAGCAAGGAGGGCCGGGCAGCAATGCTTATTGGGGACATGGACATTTTGAGGTGGATGGTTTATGTGCAGCAGGTTGAGGAAGAGAAGCTGAGAGACAGGGAAGAGTTCGGAAATAAGAAAGTGAAGACAGGAAATGAGTCTGGGCAGTAGAAGGGTAATGTGAATCATCAGTTTTTTCAGTAGAAGCAAAAGGGACCTGCTCCATCATCCGCTAGTGCACCTGCACCTCGAAACAAAGGCGAATATCATGGTCAGAATTCGTAGAACTTCAGAGCTAAACCAACACAGTCCCAAGGTAGTGTAGCACAAGGAGGTAGTTGGGCTCCTGCATAAGCTAAGTATGGGAGAGCCTACCCAGTTAAGTGTCGTGATAGCTTGACAGGTTGTTTCAAGTGTGGACAAGAGGGACACTTCTTGAAAGAGTGCCCTAAGAACAGGCAAGGTAGTGGCAATCTGGGCAATAGAGCCCAGTTTTCATTAGTTGCTCCACCAGATAGGGCTGCACCTAGAGGAGCTACATACGGTACTGGCGGAGGAGCAAACCGCCTCTATGCAATAACCAGTCGCCAAGAGCAATAGAACTCTCCAGATGTTGTCACTAGTTTGATCAAAGTCTTTGCTTTTGATGTTTATGCTTTGCTAGACCCATGAGCAAGTTTATCTTTTGTAACCCCTTATGTTGCAAATAAGTTTGATGTTATCCCTGAGAAACTTTGTGAACCCTTCGGTGTTTTTACACCTGTTGGGGCGTCTATTCTAGCTGAGCGAGTTTATCGTGATTGTGTCATTTCCATCAATCACAAAGGCACCATGGCTGATTTAGTTGAGTTAGACATGGTAGATTTCGATGTCATTCTAGGTATGGACTGGCTTCATCCCTGCTATGCATCAATAGATTGTAGAACTCGCGTTGTCAAGTTTCAGATTCCAAATGAGCCAGTCTTAGAGTGGAAAAGTAGTTCAGCAGTGTCTAAAGGTCATTTCATTTCGTACCTTAAGGCAAGAAAGTTAGTTTCCAAGGGGTGTGTCTATCACTTAGTCCGAGTTAATGACTCTACTGTTGAGATACCTCCTATTCAGTCAGTTCCTATAGTAAAAGAGTTTCTAGAAATCTATCCTGATGATCTACCCGGAGTCCCTCCTTAGAGAGAGATATACTTCGGTATAGATGTTCTTCCAGATACTCGTCCTATCTCTATTCCTTCATATAGAATGGCACCAGCAGAGTTGAAAGAGCTTAAAGAGCAATTGAAAGATCTTTTAGAGAAAGGGTTTATTCGACCAAGTGTCTCACCATAGGGTGCTCCAGTCTTATTTGTGAGAAAGAAAGATGGTTCCCTTAGGATGTGTATAGATTACCGCCAATTGAACAAGGTTACCATCAAGAAAAAGTATCCTCTTCCAAGAATTGATGATCTTTTCGATCAACTTCAGGGTGCTTCTTATTTTTCTAAGATAGACCTCAGATCTAGCTACCATCAGTTGAAAGTAAGGGAGTGTGATATTCCCAAGACAACATTCAGGAACCGTTATGGTCATTATGAGTTTCTGGTCATGTTGTTCGATTTAACTAATGCGCCAGCAGCGTTCATAGACCTTATGAACAGAGTCTTCAAACCTTATTTAGATATTTTTGTTATCGTCTTCATTGATGACATACTAATCTATTCAAGGAATGAAGAAGATCATGCTAGCCATCTCAGAATAGTTCTTCAGACTTTGAAAGATAAGGAGTTGTATGCTAAGTTCTCGGAATGTGAGTTTTGGCTTAAGTCTGTGGCATTCTTGGGCCACATAGTTTCCAGTGATGGGATTAGAGTTGATACTCAGAAGATAGAGGCAGTGCAGAGTTGGCCTAGACCCACATCTCCAACTGATATTAGGAGTTTCTTGGGTTTGGCTGGCTTTTATAGAAGGTTTGTGGAGGGGTTCTCGTCTATCTCATCCCCTTTGACCAAGTTGACTCAAAAGATCGTTAAGTTTCAATGGTCTGAGGCTTGTGAGAAAAACTTTCAGGAATTGAAAAAGAGGTTGACTACTGCCCCAGTTTTGACCTTACCAGAAGGTATTCAAGGTTTTGTGGTGTATTGTGATGCATCTAGAGTTGGTTTGGGTTGTGTGTTAATGCAGAATGGCAAGGTCATAGCTTATGCCTCTAGACAGTTGAAAGTTCATGAGAAGAACTACTCAACCCATGACTTAGAGTTAGCTGTTGTAGTATTTGCTTTGAAGATATGGCGTCATTATTTGTATGGTGTTCATGTTGATGAATTCACTGATTACAAGAGTCTTCAATATGTGTTCACTCAGAAAGAGCTTAATCTTAGACAGAGGAGGTGGTTAGAATTACTCAAGGATTATGACATGAGTGTTCTTTACCACCCAGGTAAGGCTAATGTTTTTGTTGATGCCTTAAATAGGTTATCTATGGGTAGTACCGCCCATGTTGAGGGAGAAAAGAGAGAGTTAGCAAAAGATGTGCACAAACTTGCACGCCTGGGAGTCAGACTTATGAATTCCACAGAAGGAGAAATAGTGGTGACGAATGGGGCTGAGTCACCACTAGTGTCAGAAGTGGAAGAGAAGCAAGACCAAGACACAATTTTTCTAGGCTTAAAAGCAAATGTTCATAAGCAAAGAGTATTAGTTTTTGAACAAGGGGGAGATGGTGTATTGAGATATCAAGGTAGATTGTGCGTACCTATGGTGGATGGACTCCAAGAGAGAATCATGGAGGAAGCTCATAGCTCCAGATATTCCATTAATCCGGGTTCCACCAAGATGTATCGTGATTTGAAAGAAGTGTATTGGTGGAATGGCATGAAGAAGGGCATTGCTGAATTTGTTGCTAAGTGTCCAAATTGCCAACAAGTGAAAGTAGAGCACCAAAGGCCCGGTGGTTTGGCTCAAAATATAGAACTTCCGAAATGAAAGTGGGAGATGATCAATATGGATTTCATCACAGGCTTGCCAAGGTCTCGCAGACAACGTGATTCTATTTGGGTGATTGTCGATAGAATGACGAAATCAGCCCACTTTTTGCCAGTAAAGACTACCAACTCAGTAGAAGATTATGCTAAGCTTTATATTCAAGAGGTGTTAACACTTCATGGGGTTCTGGTCTTCATTATTTCAGATAGAGGTGCGCAATTTACTGCACAGTTTTGGAAGTCATTCCAAAAAGGCTTGGGTTCAAAGGTGAACTTGAGTACTGCCTTTCATCCTCAGACAGATGGGCAAGCAGAGCGTACCATTCAGACGTTAGAAGATATGTTGAGGGCCTGTGTGATAGATTTCAAAGGTAATTGGGATGATCACCTACCCCTTATTGAATTTGCTTACAACAATAGTTACCACTCTAGCATCCAAATGGCTCAATATGAAGCTCTTTATGGGAGAATATGCAGATATCCTATTGGATGGTTTGAAGTTGGTGAAACCGGGTTGATAGGACCAGATTTAGTCCATCAAGCTATGGAGAAGGTGAAAGTGATTCAAGAGATATTGAAAATGGCATAGAGTCGTCAGAAATCCTACACTGATGTTAGGAGAAGGGCGTTAGAGTTTGAAGTAGATGATTGGGTATATCTAAAGGTTTTACCCATGAAGGGTGTTATGAGGTCTGGTAAAAAGGGGAAACTTAGTCCCCGGTACATTGGGCCTTATCGAATATCCAAAAGGATGGGCAATGTAGCTTATGAGTTGGAGCTACCACAAGAGCTAGCAGTAGTTCATCCGGTGTTTCACATCTCCATGTTGAAGAAGTGCATGGGCGATCCTTCATTGATCGTACCAACTGAAGATATTGAGATCAAGGATAGCTTATCTTATGAGGAGATTTCGGTCCAGATTCTAGATCGCCAAGTTCGCAATTTAAGGACAAAAGAGGTTGCGTCAGTCAAAGTCCTTTGGAGGAACCAATTTGTTGAAGAAGCTCCATGGGAAGCTGAAGAGGATATGAAGAATAGATATCCACATCTCTTTGAATACGGAGAAAGTGCAGACCAAGGTACTAATTCTCTTCTTAGTACTCATTAAATCATGAGTGAGCATGTTGTTTGTTGCATTTGCTTGATGGGTGTTTGAACTTGATGTTACCACCTTTAGACTAGTAAGAGTAATCTCATTCGAGGACGAATGTTCCCAAGGGGGAGATATTGTAACATCTCGCAATTTGAAATAACAAAGAAGAAGCCTATAATTGGAAATAGTCGTTTTTGGAAAGAATTAAAATGTGGAAAATTTGGTTAAGTTAGAAAAAGTGAGTTTTTGGTCAACTTCAAGCGACCATAACTCCTAGCTCAGGATGAACTAGGTGCAATTCCAGATATGGTTGGAAATCTCTTGTAATGATATTTCCAACGTCGCCGAGTTTGCGCGATTCCGAGTTCGTATGAGTAAGTTATGCCCTTCGGAAGTTGGGTTGTTGGATTAAGGAAAGTCCAATCCGGGTTTGGAAGGGTAATTTAGTTCATTTTTAGAGGATTTATTGGGGTAAACCCAGATTTTGGTCAGTTTAGAAATTTAGAATTTCAAGCTAGGGATTGGAGAAAAGAGAAAAGAGGAAAAAGGAGAAGAGGAAGCAAGAACGTTCAAGATCGTCGAAGCTTGGCTTGTGGAATTCGTCGGGGGTGATCCCTATAAGGTATGTGAGATCACATAGTGTTGGGTTAGTTCACCCACACGCCAATCTTGTTTCAATTCAGCGAATTTAAGTTGTTTGAATGCAAAGAAAGTGAGTTCTTGAAGAACATTGTTGAAAATTCGTTGAGTTCTTGATGGTTGTGTTGTTGAAGTCCCTTGTTGATTTGATTAGTGTTTCCGGGTGAATTTTCGAGTTAAATCTGTAGTATGTTGAGGGTACTATTGATCCTAAGTGTTTGGGGAAAGAACCATGGAAGTTGGGAAGGTTTAGAAATGAAAAACGAAGGAGAAAAGTCGGGGTTCACCTGGGGAAAGGGTGGGGCGTCGCGCCAGCCAGAGCGCCCCAAAAGGGGCTCTGATATTCACCCCTTGGGGTGACGCACCAGCCAGCGCGCCCCAGCAGGTCCTCTGAAGTTTGAGGGCTGGCGCCTCGCGCCTCTCAGAGCGCCAGGGACGCCAGTTCTCCCCATTTTATCCCCACCTTTTAGTACTTGTTCCTTAGCAATGTACCTATTTTTTTAAAGTTGATTCCAACACTCTAAGGTACATTTAAATATCATGAAATCATACATAAACGTGAGATCATGAACCTTGAATCCATAATCCAATTCAAGGAAAGTTAGGATGAAAGCCGAGAGAAGTTAAGAGTTAAGTCTAGAAGCTAAGAAGCAAGCCAAGCAAAGTTTTTAAAGTTTTCAAAAGTCTTTAACAAATGTTTTAACTTTGTTTTAAGACTTAAGTTTCAAGTTAAGCAAAGAGTAAAGAAATGAGTTCATTTCTCATAAAAAGCTATTAAAGAACTAAGTATTCCCAAAGAGTTTATAAATGTTTTCTCATTTGAACAAGAAAAGGGAACATTGATTCCAAGAGAGCTTTTAGGCTAAGTTTTTGAGTAATTATCTTAAACCAAAGAAAGAAGTTTTGATTTTAATCTTATGAGCTAAGTATATTTTGGGAGTAGTATTGAGCACCGATATGGGGATGCGAGTTCATATTAACTCAAGTCTCCATAAACCATGTAGTCATCATGGGTAGTAAAGGATCATACTTTATAAATGACTTCTTAAGATGCTTTTAGCATAGACTAGTGGATCCACTAAGTCAAGCATTCTATATGACGGAAAAGTATAGGACCGTTCTGGCAGCGTGGGCAAGACGATGTATCACCACTTAGGCTCATAGTGGTGGTTGTCGGTTAGAGAATCTCCCACGGAAACTATATTACTTTATTATATGAGTAAAGTTGAGTTTGTTATGGCATTTCTTCAACGAACTAAGTTACTTTTACTGTTTTGCAAAGCTTTTCATATATTGCATGTGTTCATTGCTTTATTTTGAGTTAAGTTATTCATGAGTTGAGAAGAGCCAAGGTAAGTGTTTCTTTTAGAATCTTTTCAAGCCTTTGTATTGTTTAGCATTCCAACTCGTATACTCGTACATTCAATGTATTGATGCCAGTTGGCCTGCATCGTCTTATGATGCAGACGCAGGTAACCAGGATCAGCATCTAGCGCCTCGTTGATCCAGCTTGAGTACTCAGAGTCTGTGGTGAGCCTCCTTGCATTCAGAGGACTCCTTTATTTGCTTTCCAGTTTAGTTCATTGGGATGTTGTGGGGTTTGTTCAACATCCATATCAGTTGTTTTAGACGCTTCATAGATAGTTAGTCATTAGTTCTTTAGTCTTCTCATTTTATCTTATGTCAAGACTTAGGTTGCCATTTTTGGCCAAGTTGAATGTCTAATTCTTTTAACATTCTGAGTTATATTATGAAGTTATTTGAGTAAGTTCATTTGATCATTGTAATCATGCTTAGAGTCTTCCTCTGAGTTAAGTAAGCCAGGCCAAGGATTTGATTGGGGCCAACAATGGTAGTGTCAGCCACGTCCGGGGTGTAGGCTCGGGGTGTGACATTTATAGCTAGACAACAAAGGGTAGTGTGAACAAATGTTTATTGTGCCTTATCAGAAAGGTCACAACTCTTTCGAAAAGTAACAACCCTTCGGAAAGGTCATAACCTTTCATAAAAGACACAACTTTTCATAAATGTCGCAACTCTTCATAGAAGTTACAACTTTTCATAAAAGTCTCAACTTTTCATATAAGTCGCAACTTTTCATTAAAGTCGCAACTTTTCATTAAAGTTGCAACTTTTAATGAAAGGGGAAGGCTAGTTTTGTAAATATATAAATTAAAAGGGAATCCTTGTTTGTGGCGCCACGTAAGCGAGCCTAGGGTTCTCTTATATATATATATATATATATATATATATATGATATGATATGATATATGATTGTGTACAAATACATGATTCTTAATTTTGTTGAGATATTTAGTGAATAAATAAATGAAAATTCTCACCACTTTTAGAGTGATTTTTCAGTATTTTGGGGTTAATTATAGGAATTAGGTAATTTTCTCAGTTTTTCATACATGTTAGCCCATAAATATTTTGGTAATTTGGCTTTCGGATGAATTTTTAGTGAAACTTTTATGGAACCCTCTGTAGGGAATTGAGGGACCAGTAGATAGAGTCTCAACATTTCTAGAGTGATTTTTGGTCATTTAGGAGCCAATTTACAAGAATTAGACGATTTTCTTAGTTTTTGTGTGTATTAGCCTATGAATATTTTGGTGATATGTCTTCTGGATGAATATTATGCAAAACCTTTATGAAACCTTTCATAGGGAGTTGGGGAGTAGTACGTACAGTCTAACCATTTTAGAGTAATTTTTGGACATTTAGGGGCCAATTTACATGAATTAGGCAATTTTCTCAATTTTTCGTATGTATTAGCCCGTGAATATATTTGTCACATGGCTTTCATATTATTTTTTTGTGAAACCTTCATGGAACCCTCTGTAGTGAGTTGGGGGAGAAGTACAGACAGTCTCACCATTTTAGATTAATTTTGGGCATTTCGGGGCCAATTTACAGAAGTTAAGCGATTTTTTCAGTTTTTCGTTTGTGTTAGCCCATGAATATTTTTATGATATGACTTCCAGACAATTTTTTTGCGAAATCTTTATGGAACCCTCTATATGGTGTTGGGGGAGCAGTACATACATATGTTATCGTAAAAATCATTTTTATCAAATAAGTGAATAACGTAACAAAGATTTTCGGCTCAGAGATTTTGTTCGCTACTTTTCTCATACGGGTAAGAGAACCACAATCGATAACCATTTGACTTTAAAACTTAATTTTAATGATTTGACTTTTTTGACCAATTTACAATGTAATATATTTTTGTTTAATTTCCTTTGCCTAATACCTACTAGAGCATGCCAATTTCGGCTGGAGAGGATTATAAATGGAAGATTTTATATTAATTTTGTCACATGTCCTTTCAGGCTTTTAAAAGTATGAGAAAATGGCTCTTTGTTAGTTTATCATCAACTTGTGCATGATTTGATTTCTTAGGTATAATGGCATCAACCACATGTTATTAGTAATAAGCCTAATTCATAGCTCGGAATCAGAAGCAACGGCTATCACACGGAAGAACACACAAAGGGTCGGGGACAATTACAAGGAGGGGAAAGGGAAGTAAACAAATAAAAATACAACAAAACCATCTCAAAACCTGACATCAGTTAGTAATCAAATATCTAGTCAAACACAGTAGTACAAGGCTTTTCAAATTTAATAAATATAGAACTGTGTCCGAAAGAAAAATAAAAACTAGTCCTAGCCAACATAGAGGGAGATCAACAACTTTGAATGCCAGGAGCTCACCATAGTGTTCGAATCCTAGAAGCTACTCCGCACGAGATCCAAATCAAGGTGAGAACTCGTACTATGATCTATAAGGTACAGAAGTGTAGTATGAGTATCAACAAGTGGTACTCAGTAGGCATAGGCCGACATAGCTCCAAAGATAAAGCAAGTATGAACTGTTAAGAAAATTAACAAGAAAACAGAGAGAAATATTGAAGGCAAAGAGAACTTTATATTTTTGCTGTAGATGAAACCAAATTACAAAACTCTTAAATAGATAAACCAAGCAACAAACCACCTTCTCCCACTCCTAAAGAAAAGGAAATAACTTAACTAGAACCAATAATTGATACCTAAAAGCTTGGAACTACAAAAAACACGTTTCTCTGAGAAACAACAACTAGAAAGTAATTGTTTAGTCCACTAACAGTTGTAACAAACACAGCTGATAAATACTTGGCATTCCCTCTCTTAAATTGAAGACTTTCGGTTTATTTTTCTGAAGCTAGATCCACAAAAGTATGAACTCCGAGTAATTCTCTAAGCTTCACAAATGATGCATATTTGAGGGGTTTAGTGAATATGTTAGCCATATGGCCTTCACTTCCGCAAAACATAAAATCAATTACTCAAGAAGTGAAACCTTACATCAATATGCTTGCTTCTCCCATGTAAAACTAGATATCTGGATAACTTTATGGCAGAACTGTTGCCGCAATAAATTTTTGTTGCTTGAAGTTTAGCTGAGTAAGAATATTTCTCAGCCAAATAGCATGTGACACACATACAGTCGCAACAACAAATTCAGCTTCAGTTATAGACAAAGTGACGATTGGGTGCTTCTTTGATGGCCATGAGACAGCACATGAACTCAGTATAAAAGCATAACCTGAAGTATTCATCCGATCATCTACATCTCCGGAATACCACTATTAGAGAACGCAATCAAATCTGCAATTTCACCATTTTTATAGAATAATCCAAAATCTATGGTACCTTGTAAGTACCGAAGGATCCTTTTTGCAGCTAGAAGATGCAATTCTTTTGGATTCTCCATAAATCTCCTAATGAGACTTACGACATATGGATGTCTGGCCTAGTTGTTGTCAAGTACATCACACTTTTCACAATTTGTTCGAAAAAAGTGCTATCGACCTTTTTCTCTCCAATATCCTTTGTATGTTGGGGTTTATTTGCCCTGATTTCTTACCATAAATAGGTTTTCCTTTTAGGAAAAGGTTTTAATATTTTACTAGTCCTTTTCTTGTAGGAAAGGTTTAGTACTCTATAAATATAGGCTTGTTCCTTCTAACTTAATTAACATTCACAATGTAGTCCTAGGGTTTTGAGAGTTGCGGTTATGGGGGAGAGTTTTGTGTACCTCCTTGTATTCAGAGTGAATTGTTTGAGGTTGTTTCT
>JAJOOF010012471.1:0-25474 GCA_029582545.1 Solanum lignicaule
TGCACATTCGAAGGATATTTTTGTCCAAAGTGGAAATATTGTGTAAAAAATGTGTATTTATTGTGATTTTGAATGTTTTGTGGGGTAATAGGATGCACGCAAAGTTAAGGTGTCTTTTTGAAAATCTGGGACAACTTCAAGTATCACTTAATTATTTTCTGAAAATCTAATTTACTTTCATAAACTATGTGTCAGATCAAAATCAGATTAACAAATTCAAAAGGAATGAGTAATAAATAGCTCATACAATGACATATTTATTATTTAAAAGAAGTACTCCTTTTGGTTGAAAGCTAACAAGATAGTTACAATGTAACTAAATATTATAAAAATCTTTGCATTGTGGCTTATTATATATAGATTTGAATGTTTTGTGGGGTAATAGGTCGCATGCAAAGTTAAGGTGTCTTTTTGAAAATCTGGGACAACTTCAAATATCACTTAATGTTTTTTCTGAAATCTAATTTACTTTCGTATGGATGTCTTTTAAGTCGAGTATGTCGCATTGAACTTGTCTAATATGATTTATATCTCTATTACACAGTGGAGGATTTACTCAGCGTGCACAAAGTGCTCAACACAAAATATTCACCTGAAGGGCAGAGGCTATAGCAGAGGTTTTGTGCTCACCACAGATCAGTGTTCATCCGAGGGACAAATACTATGACACAGATTATAGCATGTACGGATTATCTTGACGATTCTTGCAAACTAGTGTCGAACATTTGTGATGTGCAATTGTCACAATTCGTGTCAAAATTTCGTATAGCACACATAAGTTTATGGATATATCCATTAATTGTTGGAAAATCACATATCTATATCTTATTATTTAAAATTTTGCAAGTAATATTTTATAATTGAAGATTTAAAAAACTCAACTTTCACATAGCTGGATTTTATATGACTAATCCAATTAATGACGGAATGCACTTGTCACTATGATGTTAATCTTGAATAACGTTAATTAATGTTGGTTGGTTGCATTATGTATTATTTAATTAACACAACATAGGACTCTCCATTGTTAAATTAATTGTCTTGTTTTCTCATTTCCAGACTACTAGCCTAACTTTTGTGACTATCGAGATACGAGAATATAAAGTCTTAATAGTTTCTTTATTATATTAATCAGTAGTTCTAGAAAGCTAATTATTCTATATATATTATATTAGTATGCTTATTGAATAATCCCAAGAAAATTAAAATAAAGAAATAGTCATTTGGCATCACCTTTTGTGATCCCATGTATTAGTGTGTGCGCATTTGCACTAATATACGTATTATAGACTTCTTCTTTTGTGGTCCCATGCTTCGAATTGTTTCATGCGGAGAAAATTATGTACTTTAAATTGTTTTAAAAACCATCATATTTTACTATTTAAAGAGTTGTTAACTACTTCCTCCGTTCAATAATATTTGTTCAACAATATTAGTTCACTTTATGAAATCAATGCATAATTTTACACTTAGTTCCTAATTTACTCTTATCATTAATTATAGTTATTTTTCTATTACATTTTTCAAGACATTGTATTTATTATATTCAAAAGGTGATATAATAAAATTACCATTTTATTTATATTTTCTTAAGAAGTGTGCAAAGTCAATATTGGACAAGTATTGTTAAAGATAGGAAATAGTTATTTTTATCACAACTTTCAGATGTTTTTCAAATATTTGTCAGTTCAAAAAGAAAATAGTTAGTACTTAGTAGTCTATTTTATGATGTTATTATCTATATTTTTCACTTATAGCGTATTAAATTAATGTGCAATATGTCTTACATAACTGGCACAGGCCTTAACTATCGTTAAGATACATGAATTGCTATAGTGTACTAATTTAGTGCGCTATATGAGTCATTTGAAAGTTGAATCTACGGATGACTTTAGATTTTTCATCAAACTTTTTCAGAAAATTTTTCATCGTATTTTTACTTGATTTGACTTATATATGCATAGTGGAGAAAAACAAAGTGCCATATGTGATTTTTTTTTATCAGATTTCTTTTGCAAATCTCATCCAAACTTTATTTAAAGTGGACTTTGAACGAGCTTAAAATTCATTCATCTCCTATATTTCAAAGAATTTTTTTTAATACTCCTATATTTAATTGTAGATATGTTTCAATATCTTTTTGAGAAATGTCGAGTGATCAAACTTTTTGAAGGCGATGTTATTATTTTATTTTCCCCTAAAGACATATTCAAAGCAATAGGTAAGACATGACAATATTGAGTAACGAATTTAAATATTCAAACTTCCCAAAACGAGAGATATAATCAATGTTATAACAATACAATGATATTTGAGTGGGATTTAAAACATCTAAAAAATCATGTTACATCAATACATCACAAGATTTAAATTTTGCTCTAAATTATTTCTGCAAATACAACTATAGTATATAAAAATAGGCATCATTAGGATTGGATAAAATCAAAATGGTTACATTATCACATCAACGTGGGACTAGGGTTACGAAATGTTCAACAACGATGAGTACTTCTCATGATGTAGTTAATATTTATTGATATTATAAATCAAATACATGTGGACATATTAATGCTATAACCTCACTAGTCTTGAGCTTTGTAATAATATAAGTAGCATTTCATATCTTATGAAATAGTGATACACAATATACAAAATATTTAGTGTTTAGTGGTAGAAATGTAGTATTTTTTTCCAAAAGATCCAGATATATAAAAATAAATTTGAGTTAGATGAATATAAATCTCCCTTTCTAATAGACTAGAATTGTCTTTCTCATACTGTGTAAACGAACTTCAAGTCTGAATTGTGTACTGTACTCAACAGGAAGCGTCACAGCCACCCCCGATGTCGATCTGCAGTATTAGTTTGAGAAAGTCGTTTGGTTTTTAACCTAGAGCGATTGGTTTACCTGTATCATGCAAATGTCCAACACTTAGGTGGTATAATGACGATTTTCGGGATAAAAAGTTTTAAAATTAACATTAGTAATATTGTGGTTTACGTTGCGAATGGGCTCATTACCCATAGGTACGCGGAATCACTATGTCTCATTTGTAACTTAAAAATTTCGGAGCTCCAATTCCAACCAAGTTATCTATGACCATGCCTCGAATTAATTTAAGAGTCTTGCAAGTTGGTAGAAAAGATGATTAGGAAAGAAAACAACCAAATGTTAGCAAGACGTGTAGATTTTACATACTCAAGCTGACAGAGGAACAAGCATCATCAACCAATAGGAACTAACATCTAAGAAAAAAAAAATATGTCTTAAGAAATCCATATTATTTATGATATTGAGCACTAATATCTTGGTGATTAAGAATTTGATGATTGTATTTATATTATTAATCTATGATAATGTTATTAATCCAAGAAAGTTGATGGCCGGTTGAAGTTACGATCCGAAAACTCGAGTCATGATAGCACCTACCATAATCCACTGGTAGGTAGGTCAACTCATATCCCGAATCGACAAGTAATAGGCATATTGGGTAGAAACAATAACCAATGAGGAATTTAAGGCAATATAAAAGGAACACAACAAAAATGAGAAATAACAATAATATTTGTCACGATCCAAAAATGAGTATGATGACACTTGCATTATCCCACCAAAACAAGTCAGTTGAAAACACAAATATTAACAATAAATACAGAAATAAAACAAGAATGAAAATCTAACAAAATATTATAATGCGGATAACTAAACCAACTTAGATAAACTCCCAAAATCTGGTTGTCACGTGTACAAGCCTGTAATATAATACAATAGAATTGAAGATAATATAAGTCTCGATGTCTTTGTTTCTAGAATAGAACAAAATCATAAATAAAGAGCAAGAGGAATCCGCCGAAGTGACAAACAACTACTTCACTAACTCTCTACAACAAGCCTCGAGAGTAGAAGAGAAGAGGGAGTAATCACAAAGATCTGAGCTCGTAACCTACTCAAGTGTAGAAACAAGGGAATGAGTACCAAATAACACAGTACTCAACAAGTAAACCGCTAAACACAAAGTAAGCAATATAGAACACAAATACTCCAATCTCATCCAACTGAACCTCCATAACTACAACATGCAACAGAATATCAACCCAACCTAATAGTCCTCACTCAAATACAACAAAGCATGAATAGAACATCACAAATTGCACTTCAACACAAATAGTCAAACATTCACATATTTCACAAGTTCATAATCACAATAATAGCTCAACAATCATAATCAATGAAAATCAAATGAAGTATAATGCAATGTGGTGCGATGCCATATAGGGTGATGCATGTATATCCCAATGGTACACACCCGTTATCTCTCAGCCTGAGACCCATGATGGACTTATCAGTCCATGCATCTGTCGCGCCTGTAGCGCGATCCTCGAATCATAATATTTTCCGCGATAACACGCCCTTCGAAATGATACATCTTCTTTGATTTATCATTCTTCCTCAAATCACATGACACTTATCATAATTGTGCCTCAAAACCAATGCAAATAAGTATGTTCTCACATATGAAAGAAGAGATGAGAATTTCTATATCAATACACAATTCCCAACAATATAATCGTGATACATCATCAATCTTGGTTCAATATAACTTTTAAAGTCATTCACATTACATCACGCATCAATATATCATCAAGTTACCTTTTTATTACATTTTTCATCATTAGGATCACTTAATATTAACAAGTCAAATTCATCACTGAGTCTCGTTACTTCCTGACACAAACAATAAAGAAAAATAAGATTTTATATACTTAACAAAGGTCAAGAAGTCCACTTGCATCAATCAATTAAATAATCACTCTGAAAGTTGAGTTTTCCCTCTCCGTCGGGCCTCCAATTCAACACAATCTAATCAAATAGTAATCACAACAAAATTTCAAAAGTAACAACACTCATATAAAGCATTTTGGAAAATAGGACAAATTGACCCAAAAAACCCAATTATGAAAATAGGGTTTAAATTTGGAAATTTATACAAACTTGTGTTACCCAAAGAATTTGGAAACCACTTGTGAAAATCATTTAAAACGGAGTTGAAATCAATAATAAATCACCCTTATTTCTTAAAACTCATGTTCTTGAAAATCTCCCTAAGTTTCAATCCAAAATAGCAATTTAGATGGTGAAATCTTGCAACAATTAATGTATAATAAAGAGGGGGAGTTGAAATATGTTATCCAATCGAAGTTTCTTGAAGAAGTTTTTCAAAATCACCTCTACCAAGCTTCTAGGATTCAAAAAGGAAAGAAATGAGAAGAAATCCCAATTTTTAAAATAATTCACTACTCGGGTTCATCCGCAAACGCAGACTCTATCTACAAATGCGAACCAAGGGCATAATAATTTTTCACAAAGGCGAGAGCCCCTCCGCGAACAGTGAGACCAAACCTCCAATCCTACATGAATGCGCGAGCTTCTCCGCGAACGCGAAGGTCTTAACTCTTAACGCCTCGCGAACGCGGGGGTCACCAAACACCAGCAACTGAGTAACACACAAGGCATAACAATTCATCCAATGGACCCTCGGAATTCAGTCGAAACCCCGCGCACATAAACCAAATATACTAATCAACTAAACTCGATATTCTAGACTCAAGGAACCATCAAAACACGAATCTGAGGTCTCCTTGTCCCGAAACCCATGAAAATCACAACAAACTAACTTAATGCTCAAACTACCAAACTACTCTCGGAACCTCCAAAAATCAATCAAGACCTCACCTAAGCCTAAAATCATCCCCCGAATCCAATAAAACTGTCAGAAATCCAATCTGATCGTTTAAACTTCAAATGTTGAACAAAGTCAACTCTAGGCCTAAATTAACGTAAACTTCCAATTCAAGGCCTCCAAACCACATAACAACTCCAAATCTTAAACCGACGACCCTTTTAGATCAAATTCCACATTCTGGAACCAGTGGAACTGCCGAAGTTCCATTCTGATGACCTAAAACATGGATTGTTACCAAAAACCATTTTCAACCACTTTAAGCCTTTAAAAAAACTCTCTACTTCCAAAAATCACATCTTTTCAATCAAATTTCATGATCAGAAATGACTCGAGGCAACTATTGAGAGGGGTAAAATAGTAATTCTACAAAAAATTAAAAAATGACCTTTCGGGTCATTACAAATATATACAAAAGCAGTAGTATACGATCTAATCCCACAAGTTGGTAGACGATAGTACAAAGCCACTGTACAAGTACAAGTCCCAAAAATGGACCAAAAAGTACAGACTTATTTCTAATACAAAAGACGAGTAAAAAACTATATATAAATAGAGATAAATCAAACTAGGTCACCATCAACTCACCCTCTATCTCAAAAGATTTCCGCCACTGGCATGAACCAATGTTGTCTACTGGCGCTCAAATCTACATCAAGAAAATAGATGTAGAGTGTAACATGAGTACCAAACACAACAGGTACCCAGTAGGCATCATAGGCCGACTGATCTTGGATAGTAAAAGAATATGAAAAGTGAGAAAGTAACAACAACTAGAGGTCATACGAGCGAAGAGATAACGTAAGACTAACTATAAAGCCCACGAGTCTGGAAACGAATGAAACTGAAATGCAAAGTAGCTAGCTATAACCTAACTGAGTCCCCATAAACCCAGAAGGCACACTCGTGTGCAACTTAAAGTAAATAACCCAAACAATTCACGATAAGTCTGATGAGTACACAAAAGAGCTAAAGATAAGAATAGCTAAGACTAGAAGTATTCCAAGACCCGATCCAATATAGCCAACATAGCCCAAAATCATCAAAGAACACACCGGGGCTGAAACAAAGGGAAGTTATGGATGAATGGTTACAAGAGCTAAGTTGTCGCCTGTCTAAGGACTCATACTATCAGACCCAAGTATGTTATATCAGTCTACAAGGAGCTATGTCGTCCTAAGCGATGTCAGAAAATTTCTAAGGCATAAAGGCTCAAAATCGCAAGTATAAGGCAACCACTAGCCTAAGACTAAGCTAAGGTCAAGAACAAGCTACAATCAATACAATCAATAATAACGAAACCCACGAAGCATGATCATACAATTAACGCAACTAAAGTAGGCATGCTCAATTTCCAGAAACTATTCGAAAATAAGGCTAAGGCATGCCTTTTAACTACTAACCATGATTCAAACTATAAATCAAACCCAAAAATAATTAATCAACATGAATTCACTTGCACAAACTCAAACTAAGGATCGGTAAATGAAAACCTACCTCAAATATGACCGCGCGCTCTCCAAATCGACTATACTAGAGCTTTCCCTTTTCGAATGGCCTTCGATGGATGCCACACTATCAAATGAATGATCACAACTTCAATACAGACGTTTTGACATCCAAATCGTAATAATTAAAGACGGGCCCAAAAATGAGTCAAATGACATTGTGGGACCCACACCGAGAATTATAAAATTGACTCCGTCGGTTGGTCTCATTTAGCTCAAGGAACTTGTGCCCCAAAAATGGGCACAATCTGAGATCGGAAACAAGCTAAAACAGTTCATGCAAAACCAAGAAACATAATTCACCATTAAAGAGGGAAGGAAAGGTCTTTGTGATAAGAATTTACCTCTAATACGAGTCCCCCACACTGCCCCGAAGGTCCCAGTATGTATCTCTAGCAATTCACAACCCAACACAACAAAAATCAACCCAGATAGAGCTCTAACGATCATCTTATCCAGTTCTCAAATTGGGAAATTAAACTGATTTTCGAGAAATTGGCAAAATGCCCCTACCGGGATTCGAGATTTGTTCGAAACTCCGTTAATGCCAATGGACTATGCTACCCCAATAAATTTGACATTCTGAACTTAACGGATATGTCAAAAAACGGAGATCATTTCGATAAAAAATGATTTTCACACCCAAGTTTCTTTTTAAGCCAAAATCTACAAAATAACTCAAAATGAGCCTGAAAGCATCGAGGTCCGCACCAAAAGTCCTTCTAGACCAATAGAAATTGAAAAAACAAAGACAATAGCTAACAATTGGGAATGTAATAATTTTAGTAAATTAATAAAAAGTGTCAAATCATGGGCAAATCCCTTCTCGATGGCACAACACTACATATTAAATACAAAATATAATATTGAAGTGTGAATCAAAGTGACCATGTATTCCGTGATCCTTTCCATGTTAACATTAAAAAAATAATTAAAAAATGTAGTAAATTAATTGAAGAAGATGCATCGTGATGAAATGAATGGTTCAGATCCAAAAGCAGATCGAACACTAGTCGACCTGTTTTATTTTTTATTTTATTTTATTTTGGGTTACTTTTGTTTCAATTTTGAAGGGACCGGATACTAACATTGGCGTACATGTAACTTTTTAGTGTTTTGGCAATGTAGTTACACAAAAATTATATTTTTTGGAACAACAATCAGAATCCATGGTCAAGTTGGTTCGGGTTTTTCAACTATCAAACCAAATTATTCATGTTGCATTTTAAAATCTATATCCTAAATCAAACTAGTAAATTTGGGTTTTTCAACCTTGAGGTTTTTCGGATTTTCGAGTTTTTTCAGATTTTTGGTAAAATATTCATACAAACATGTGATTAATTTGTGCTCAAAATATTTTTTATGTCCTACCAAAATACAACTATTTAAGGTGTTTCTTAAGAAAATAATACAAAATATGAGATGAGTGATGATAATAAAATATTCAACAAAAATTAATAATGAAATGACATAAAATAAATATTACAAATTAATAAGTCATAATGAAAATGGTCATAACTTAAAAGAACTAAATCATGCTAAAATAAGTATTAATTACATTATTGATTTTTTTTATAAAAAAAATAGGTTATGTATTTTAAATGTCTAAACCAATGTAAAACTAAAAAAAAATATTCAATATTATTGTCATTCTTAGTGCTGAATTAATTTTTTTTTTGTTAGCATTAGTATTGATTTGATTTTGATTTGAGCTTTATTAGAGTTAGTAATATCTACAGACAATAATCTTTATTGAATCATTCAAAATTTTAAGTCTTAAAAACTTGAAATAATATGTAAAAAGATTAAAATTATGAAAAAGTATAAGCAATATTTAGAAATTATATCAAAGTAAATACTTTAATGTATAAAATAAATCTTAAAAATTATATATGTAATGTCGGGTTGGTTTGGTCTCAGGTTGAACTTTAGTTAAAATCAAACCAACCCAAGTATAGTTGGGTTTTTGTTTCCAAAATCAAACCAAGTCAAACTAAATCATTAGTTGAATTTTTTTTCCGATTTGACTTAATTTGTGGTTTGATTCAGTTTTCGATTCGATTTTGTACACCCGTATGAGAGTCTCATGCTTTGTTTTATTTATAATATATTTGAAAAGGGCTTCTAACATCTTTGATTAACACAATGACTTAGATGCATTGTCTCCTCTAGCAAATACTCTATTGTGCTCATTCTACGTCAAATAAGATAACTATTATATCGTATTCTTTTGAGTAAAATCTAACATAATTATGTGTCCCATCATTAAACAATTAGAAATTATATGATTAGGTAGAATTGCAAATCAGTTATGATCCTATTACCATGTCTTCTCGGATTTAAGTAGTAAACTTACAACAACATTATTCTAAGGAGTCAATTCTTTAGGAAATTACCTAGTAAAGTCTTTTGAACTCAATTTATTTGGAAACTTAGGAGTCCAATATTAAAATAATATTCTCTATGTATTCATTTTATCAGTAAACTTTGTTTTTTGATAATAAATAAATAAATTTAATTATTTTTCAAATAAATATTTAAATTTATTTGTTAGTTTCTTCTACACCAGAAATTATTGCCTGCAAATTCATCATAATTAATAAAGAAGGTGATGGATTCTGGTTGGATTCTAGATGTTTTGATGATACTCATAAACGCAGGGACCGAGTTCCTGGAAGAGTGCTCTCGTCCGGGTTTGTAATGTTGTACATCTGTAAAGTTGTCTTCTCAGGTGGTTGGTGAGAATGGCAGCGTACTTCACCAATGGAAATGGACGAGGTTGTTTTGTTCAGTAGTCAATAACTCTGTTGGTGCTTGATATATGCAAAATAACAAACAACAAAATTCATTCATTCAAAAGAGAGCAAAGATCTTCTCAAGAACTCAAGAACAAAAGAACACACACTCTAAGAGACCTGATAGAAGAGACAAACGTAATCTTGAAGTGTAGTCGTTTAGAGTGCTTGTGTTGTGCTTAAATTGTAGGATTCGTTTCATCTGTATGAGAAACGTATCAAAGTCTTTTGTGTGTATTGTTGTAAGAACATTGTTAGAGTTAACTGTGGGTCTTACGTTTTGAAGTCTATAATAATTACATATAGTTAATATAGTGGGCAATGAATGCATTGTTTTGGCTCAGTAAGTAATAGGGGTATTACTTAACGTGATATTAAGAGGTTAATCTCATTGTTGTATTTGGAGTCTGTTTCACTATTTGCTTGTGTTTAGTGGAAGCAGTTGAAAATCATGTGTGACAGGTCGTGGTTTTACTCCCTTGAGCAAGGCGGTTTCCACGTAAAAACTCCTTATTCCCATTGCCTATTGTTTAATCTCTTACTGCATTTATACTATAAGCTTGACCTGGTATTATAACTCACTGGTGGACGCATACATTTCAACAATTCCTTTAAAGAAACAAAACAATAAACCAGGGTCTCTAGTTAGTAGGGAAATGTCCCTTTAAGGACATACGATAAAATCAGAACGATACAGAGAATATAACATGATCCAAAGTTTTCCAAATTTTTAATTAAAAGGAAAAAGTTGGTAGGGAAAAAACTATAAATTAATTTTTTTTTTTAAAAAAATAAAGAAAAATAAAATATTGATGCATATTAAAGGACATCATGAAATAGTATAAATCATTCGACATCATATAAGGTTAGGAAGTTTCATATAACCATTGTGTAATAAAACATGTTAAAGGTTTCAAATATTATTTTTGTCAATTGTAATATTATTTGGGAGAAAATTATATTTCTTCTTCCACCCTACTTCACAAATTAAATACATCTCTCGGTTTTGAACAATCAAAATCGACCCTTAATATCATTTAATAATACGATTAAATTCATTTACATGTCTATGTGCAAGGTGTTATAGTGGGTGTCACGCCGCTATAGATAGATGAATTAATCTCCGCTATAACGAGGTTAGTCTGGTTTTTATGCAAAAAAAGAGTCTCAAAACCTGTTATTTTTGCAGCTTCGTTCTTGGAAAAAGGAAGGATGATTTAGGAAAGCTTTCTTCAGTTTTTCCACCAAGTTCTTTGGTAAAGGTAAGTTAATTACTTCCCCAACTTGTATTTTGATTCGTAAGCCTTAGAATTTAGGGTGTTACTCTTGGGAAGGGTTTTAACTTGAATTAATGGTGGAAAAGACCCTTGTTGGGTAGAATGAACATGGGATGGCTCGGGGTTTAGAATTCGGTAATAATCTAGGTTTAAATAGGGCATTTTTCATTTATTATTGCATATGTGCTTGTTAACTGTGTCATTAGTAATGCATGCATGATATATGATTAAGGAAATCAAAAAAGATATGATATGTAATGAAAGATGTTGTCAATTGCATGCAATGAATGTGTTACATGAATGAACATGTGTGATTGTGAGTCATTGCAGTTGTGATTATGTTGTGTTGATGATTGGGATCAGGTGTTATGTCAGTATATATTGTTGTTGGTGCGGCTACCATGTCCGTGCACTAACATCTTAAATTGGTACCACATTGGTACACTGACATCTGGAACGGGTACCATGTCGGTACACTAACATCTAAACGGGTATTACATCGATACACTAATAGTTTGTATCTGTGGGTATCATGAGAACTGGACTGGCTTTTTGTGTTGTGATGATTAATGTTGTTATGCATATCCATACAGGGTAAAGACTGGGAGTCCAGGCTATGTTGTACTTGTTTGTAATTGTGTATTATTTGCTTAATGAATTGTGGTTGCCTATTCATATTTCATATATTGAAACTAGCCGATGATCATACTAGTACACTATGATTCTCTTACCTAGGGTTTGTGTAGGTGTTACTCCCGATGGATTGGGTCGTGAAAAAGTTGAGATCAGAGCCCTAGGTTCCTTAATCTTGTCATACCAAAACAAATCTAGTAAAGCCTTGTGGAACGGTACAGAGACGTTTGTACTTTTTTTTCAAGAGACTACATGACTTAAGAAAATTTCCCCAATTCCTTTTTTTTCGTGCTATATCGTAATTTCAATTGGTACATAGAGATTCATATTGGTATCTAACCTCTTTCATTTTTCTGTCCATATATGGTTAATACTACGCACAATGGGGTCACATTATCAATTTCAGCAGCAGAACCAGTGGTTGGAGGCCGATGCCGAGGCAAAAAAGAGGTAGGGGTAAGGGCAGAGGGAGGACAACACCTGCAAGAGGTGGAGCTCTGGCAGCGGCTGGGACAAGGCCAGAAACCCCTCCCCCACTCCAAGATCGTGTTAAGGAAGAGTGTCACGACCCGAGACTACACATTGGACGTGACCGGCACTCGAGAACCATTGTTGGTCCCCAAGTGAATCCTCATCCTGGCTGACTACAAACGGAAGACTAACTCAAGCATACAAAACTTAAAAACTGAATAAAATAGTACACTCAACTCGCCGAAATAGGCAACTCAAGTCTTTAAAACATTTAAAAAAATAAATGAAACAAACTTCTCAAACTTTACTATCTATCTGTGAAACCTCTAATATTACAGAAGAATATCAGGACACGACCCACGACATCTCAAACTACTAGCTGTAAGATAAATGTGAAGTCCTCCGGAATATAAGAAGGCTGACTGGAACATCCCATGACCTCAACGAAACGCCTGTTGATGATCCTGGATACATGTATCTGCATCATGAAACGATGTAGGCCAAATGGCTCAGTACATGGAATGTACGAGCATGTAAGGGTAATTCTAAAGCATAAACATAAGCTTGAACTGGTGGAAAAGAAACATACTTACCTCTTCTCAACTCACTCAACTCAAAGAAACATAGTTCAATTCAACTCAGAGAAAATAGGGCTTAACTCAATGAGAAGATATTCAACTCAGTGAAATAAGGCTTGACTTAATAATAAGATACTCGACTCTGGGTACTCAACTCTAGTTACTCAACTCAATATAAAACAATAATGCATATGCAATATATGGAAAGCTTTTAAAACATTAGAAAGCAACTCAATGTATTGAAAAATGCAATAGTAACTCAGTTTGTATATACAAGATAAAATATGCTTGTATATGAAAATACAAAGTAAACTCTGTGTATATAAGAATACAAAATATCTCTGTGGGAGTTTCTCTAACCGACAACCATCACTATGAGCTATGTGATGATACAACGTCTTGCCTCATGCTGCCAGGGCCGTCCTATACTTTGCCGGGGTATAGAACCTACTCACTAAGTGGATCCACTAGCCTATGCTAAAAAACACTAAGGAATCATCTAAAAAGTATAACCATTTCTATCCATGCTGGCTACATGGTTTATGGGGGCTTATCGGTGTTCAATACTACTCCCAAAATATACTAGTTCATATGTTTTTCAAAAATATAACTCTTTCTGTGTTTTGAGAATATTACTAAAAAATATTTCTCTTTAAAAAGATGGTACTCAGAACTGCTCATGAAAACTCTTTTGGAAATCTCAGTTTCCTCTCATCTTAAATGTAAAAACATTTACTCTTGGGAATACTTAGTTCTCATATATCATTTTAAAGAAAATGAACTCTACTCTACTCTTCCTCAACTCAGTGCTCAAGTCTTTAAAATAAGTTTTAAAACAATTTGTAAAAAAAAGACTTCTTAAATAGGGTTCATGCCGAATTATGGACGTGAACGACTCAATTTAAGGTTTTCAATAACCATGCATAGAACTCAATACTTGGAACTCAACAACTCCAGAACTCAAGGAGTCAATGATGCTACTCATCTCAAGAATGCTCGACTCAGAGGGTTCATGTGGAATTATGGGCATGAACTACTCAACTCAAGGACTCAAAGATACCTCTCATCTCAGGACTGCTCGACTCATAGGGTTTATGCGGAATTATGGGCATGAACTACTCAACTCAAGGACCTTCATGGGTAACATGTAGTAGTCCCATGATTAGAAATATAATCTCAAAAGGATTAGGAATGCAATAGTCAAGACTTAGAACTTGAAGATACTACTCCTCTTAAAGATACTCAACTGATGGAGTTCATGTGGAATTTATGGGAATGATTGACTCGACTCAAGGGTCTAAATAAACATATGGAACTCATGTATACGACTCTTCTCATTCTCATACTTACTTCCTCAAAACTCAGTTTAAAACTCAAGTGTTGGCTTTGAAAATCTTCTCAAGATTTATAACTAAAATTAGGGTTCATGCTGAATTATAGACATGAACAAATCAACTCAAGGATCTCAATAAAAATATAGAAACTCAATAATTAGGAATAGAATTTTTAAAAGAAACATGAACTCAAGAACTCAAAATCAACTTATCTCAAGAATACTCAAATCTAGGGGTAGAATCCTAGATTTCTCTTTTACTTATTTGAAAGTAGATGTAGGGCGTGAGGACGAACTAGTCCAATATTGTGATAGTCTTACATACCTGGAAGAACAAGGTTCTTGAAGAATCTTGAAGAAAAACTTTATTAGAAGCCTTGAAACCCTAACTTGAAGGTAAACGATCAAGAAAACCTTTCTTGAGATTCTTGAATTAGTTTCTTGAAATCTCTATGGCCAAGAATTATGATTTTCGTTAGTGATTCATAATTGTATGGAGGAATTTGAGTTGAAAAAATTGAATTCTTGGAGAAAGACTTACCTTGAAGAAGAATCTTGAAAAGGATTGAAAGAATCTTGAATGAAGTCTTCTAATTTGATTTTTCCTTAGGGTTTTATCCTAGGGTTTGAGAGAGAAGAGAATGATAGATTAAAAGATGAAAATCTAATTGTTTTGAGCCTATTATAAGTTAAGAAATTCGTTCAGGGTTTTCTTGGAGGTAAAAAAACAAAAATGACCTTTTTTAATGTTTTCACATCGGCTAATTTGTAACAGCATTGTATCAGGTGACTAACATAGTCATAACTTTTTACTCAGAAATTGGATTGACGCAAAATTGATGGCATTGGAAAGTAGATTCAAATTCCTTTAATTTGATAGGTTATGGCTCATGTAACTCTTAATATTCTAAGAGATATGTTCGTTTGAAGTTGACCCAAGTAGAATCTTACATCAAAACTTAATCGATAAGGAAACTTCAAGAACTCATCATGAAATTACATTGCTCAATATTTATGGATAGATTCACAAAATACACTCATGATTGGCGTAAGGGTGAATGAACCCAACACTATAGAAGCTTACATACCTCAAAGAACTAGGTTCTTGGCGAAATCTTGAATTTCTTGAACGAACGCTTGAAACTTTGAACTTTTTCTCCTCTTAAATCTTCTCTCTAAACCCCTAAATGCTTTTGGGGATGAATGAAACTGATTCTAATCAGTTTAGACCCTTAATTGGATGTAATTCGCGTTTAGAATAAGTGCGGGTAAGGAAAAGACTATAATACCCCTCCTATATTCGGATAACTTTCCTTAAATGGACAGCCTGATTTCAAAAAGGCATATCTCCCTCATACGAGATCAAAAATTAGCAAATTTGGTGGCCTTGGAAAGAGGACTCAGAGATCTTTCATTTGATATCTTATGGGTCTCCTAAACCATCCTGTACTGAAAGTTATGACCATTTGAAGTTGACCCAAAACTCATACTTAGCATAACTTTCCAAAATTTCCAAATTTACTCTTTCCAAAAATAGTTTCTTTCTAATTCTAATTATTTCTAAGGCGGAATGTTACAGTGATACATCTAGTGACCTTAACACTTAAGAAAATTTAAATTCCTCAGCAAAATTCTACTCACAACGAAGGATGGTTCGAGTCTTAGCTAAAACAAAATTTCTGGAGTGTTACAAAGAGGTTGAAATTGAATGGAGATTGAGGAGGACACTGAACTGGAAGTGGAGCATATTAGGGGTGCATGTCTTTTCCCTATTACTTTTGAGGTGATTCAACCGATGTTGACTTTTCTGAGTGGGTTAGCAGGTACTGAATCCACTCATGCGGTACCAATTACCCAGGTCCTAGGTACTCAACCTATTGCTACTACAACTCCTAAAATGGATGAAGCTTCAGGTACACATGCTTTCTTTCATTCGGTGTTAGGTTCTGTTATGACTGGTACTGAGCATGAGCTATTGACTAAGTTGCTGAAGTTGAAGCCTTCAGTGTTCCACGACACATAGAGTGAGGATGCGTATGAGTTCATTTTGGTCTGTTAGGAGAGGCTGAAAAAATTGGGTACTCTTCATCAACATGGAGTAGAGTTTGTTACTTTTCGGTTGCAAGATGGTGCCACGAAATGGCAAAGACCTTATGTGGAGTGTCGTTTATCGGTTCTGCCGATTTGGACTCAGTTTCATACATTATTACTGGAGAAGTATGTGCCTTATACTCTAATAGATGGGAAGAATGATGAATTTCTGGCCCTTGAATAGGGTAATATGTCAGTTGCAACCTATGAGGCCAAATTTCATGCTTTATCACGTTATGCTACTCAGTTGGTAAGCACTGAGGAGGAGAGGATGAGCCTTTATGTGAATGGATTGAAAATTGACTTGTAGGTGTTATCAGTACACATGACTTCAGCTGGGAGGAGCTTCAATGAGGTAAGAGACTATGTTAAGAAAATTGAAGGAGTTCGAAAAGTGGGGTAGGCCAAGACATTAGCTAAGAGGTCCAACATGTGTATTCAACTTGTTTAGTTCAGTTAGCTTTGCCAGCTTCTACGGGTGGCTATTTTGGGGTTACACAATAGTCTCTGTCTTAAGGTGGCTAAGGAACCTCATATTCCTCAATGAGCAGGCCATCGCTTGATAGGGCATGCTTCACCGGTGGAAAAATAGGTCACTTTACGATGGAATTCCCTCATCCCTCGACAGGTAAACCAGTATAGACGCATACTAGAGTTGTAGTACTTGTATGTGGAGTTGGTAATGATAGAGGACATTTGTAGAATGGACAAGGCAATAATCAGGGAGGCCATGGGGGCATAGGAAGTGATAATGCTAGAAGAGGAGTGGTGCATTTAGATAGAGGGGTTGCCTGGAATGATGATAGAGCTCAATGTTAAGCCTTTTAGGTAGGCCAAAGGTTGAGGTATCAGACATCGTGATAATAGGTACTATTCTTGTTTATGGCCGGATGATTTCTATTTTGTTCGCTCTAGGTTTCATTTATTCAAATATATATATCGATCTATTAGTTTTTCTTTGGGACTTGACTTGACTTATGATATGCTTGATGCTCCTATTTATGTTGCTACTCTGATGGGAGAGTCTGTTGTAGTAACCCATGTGTACTATTCTTTTTTTGTGATGTTTATGGGTCTACTAACTTGGATAGATTTTGTTATTCTAAATATGATGGATTTTGATGTGATTTTAGGTATGAGTTTTGTGTCTCCTTATCATGATGTTTTGAACTGTAATTCTAAGACAATAACTCTAGAGATTTCGGGTAGAGATAAACTAGAGTGGAAAGGTGTGTACAGGCCTAAGCCAGTAGAGATCATATCCTATATCCATGCGAGAAGTTTGTAGGGATGGGTTGTCTAGCCTACTTAACTCATCTCCGGAATGTTAATGCCGAGTCTCCTTCCATTGGGTCAATTCCCATAGTTTCTGATTTTGTAGAGGTGCCTTCCAAGATTCTCCATCAAACTCCATCACTAAGATATGTTGTACTTAAATGAGAATTTCCTACCATCCTCATGTTCATAATTTCTCAATCTTCATGAACTTAATTTCATAGTTAGGGTAATCATACACACTTTCTAATTCATCACATTTATGACCCGAATTTCATGATTGCTTGATTTTTATTCATGGGTATTGATTCTTGACTATTGTGCTTTTTCTTTACACTCAATAAGGTTTTCCATTATCATTCTTATGAGTTATTGGCATGATATTGTTTATGATTTATGAAGTTTATATTTCAAAGCATAATTTATGTAGTTTATATTTTAAAGCATGATTTTATAGTCGTTATGTTATTATGAAAGTTATTTTTGAAATATCTACAAGCTATACATTTTCTAGAAGATTTCCTCATGAATTAAGTTTTTTTTTGTTTTTTTAAAAAGTTAAATCGGGCCATTGCCCTTTTATTAAGAATAAATACAGACAAAAAGACACGGGCCCAAAAGAAACCCACATCCAAATCTACAACTAATTAAAAAACAAAAAGCAATCTACACTAAACAGACAACAAACAAAGGAACCAATGGTCGGAACACCATCAACGCAGACAACCTCAAACTTTCCTCCGGTGGCCTCCCAGTAACAACAATCTTTCAATAGCAGAGCTCATGAGCTTGAGTGACATCCACAAAAGGCGTTTACAAGTCTCACGAATGCCATGAATTCTATCTCTTTGAAGACTTCTTTAGCTCACAACTCGCGTCTTTGGTTCTATCATCAAAGTAAGGCCCCAGATCAATACTAAGCATAGGAAAGAAATCTAGGCCAAATTATTAACCAACTGTCACTTTTTCTTCTGCAGATTAAGGTCCGAAGAGCTAATACCACTACACGAACACTTATATCTAGAAGGTATGTTTCTCTATGACTTGTAAAGACCATCCTAATCGACCTTATGAATTTGAAGCTAAAGAAACTAAGCAAGAATTCAGAATCTGATATTTTTCAAGCTTCGATGAATTTTATATTTTTGAAGGTCACTGTTAACTGTAGTGTTGATTGATGCCTCCTTGCTAGCCTCCTTTCATGTTGTGAACTCTGTGATTTTGATATTTTCGTATTCTGAAATTAGGAACTTTGCTTTTCTCTAGCTGAATAATAGTCATTGTCTGTTGTGGTAATTCTTGCAAACTATTAAATATTCTATTTGTACCTACAAAATTACCAACATTGTTAGCTAAAAAATCTGCAAGCTTGTTCCCTTTCCTGAATATGTGTTTAATCTCCATATTGTAACTCTTTAACATACACTTAATACCCCTGACTTCTACTAAAATCAACCAAGGAACTTCCCACACTCCATCTAACACTTTCTTAGTGACAAGGGAATCAGTTTCCAAAATCAACAGAAAATATTATTATTGATGCAATAAATTAAACCTACTCCAAAGGCTCTCACTTATGCCTCTAGTGTCGAGCTTAACTCTACCTTCCTTGTCTCTGCAAAGATGAAGTCCCCATAGCGATTTCGGATACATAAAGCAATAGAACTAACACCTAACATATGTTTGAATGCCCCATCTGAGTTACATTTAAACTTTTCTTCACTAGGACACTCCCATGTAACTATCTTACTGGAAATTAGAGGTTTATAGTCTTCCAAAACCTTCACCAACATTGGCCAATCACCTGGCAACTGTTGAAACCAAGGATATCTGTAAGAAGCCAATAGATACAAATTTCTATTATTCTCTATTATCATAGCATTCTTGGACATCCTTCCTCCATGACTGATGATATTTCTTCTGTTTCATATTTGCCAAGTAATAAAGATTGGGACAGCTCTAAACAAAGGTTTAAGCTTAGCAACATAATCACCTTTCCACAATTTCTCCACTGTTTGTTTGATTTGAACAAAGGGACCTTGTACACCAGCAACTCCAGCAAATAAACTCCACAAATCCTTAGAAATAGGACATTGCATAAACAAATGTTGAAAATTTTCCTGACAATTATCATTACAACTACAACAAATGAAAGAGTCAATGACTTTAATCTTTACCAGCACCTCTCCAATTGGTATCATTTGAAACCAAATTTTCCAGAGTAAAAAAGATATCCTAAAAGGGATTCTTTTTTCCCAAATACACATAATATTCTCCGTCTTGTCTTTTATTTGTCTGAAGATCTCTCATACACTCTTAACAGAAAATTTACCATTCTAATTAGGCATCCACCAAGGTTTGTCCCTCTCTTCTGACCACTGAACATTTTAAAGAACTTTAAGAACTTGATGGCTAACATGTTCAGTGCACATATTCTCTATCAAAGTATAGTTCCAACCATCATCCTCTTTAAGTTGTTTAACCTCTTCTAAGTTCTCATCAATGTTATGAGATATAGGTAACCAGTAGTTCAGAGAATCTAATTGTGTCCAATTGTCATAACATATGCTAGAATAACCATTTCTGACTTCCCACCAAATCTCCTGATCCATGTCATTCTTTGCTTGTTATAAACATGATTTGAAAGATAGGTTTTAAAAAGATATTTCAGTATATGAATTTAGAAAGAAAGATTTGAGCTTTATCTCACCAAATTGAGTGTTGTCTCACATTTTATTAAGACAAGCATATAGTTTACCTAAATATGAGCATATCACATAAGTATATTGTTTTGGAAGGATTATTTAGCACCAAGAGGAAGTGAGTTTAGAAAACCCAAGTTCCATAACTATATGTCACTGTATAATTTGAGTGTGCCACTTTGACGGTCAACTATTTTAGCCCTTTGAGGCTTTAGTTAGTGGATACACATCAGATAGATGAATTCTAGTATATGACAACCCTCTCCAGCCGGATTGTAAGTTGGTGTATCGTGAGCTCACATGATTTATGTCGATTGTAAGAAACTCCCCAATAAAACATGTTTATGTTATACTCTTAACTTGTCATTGTACATTTTCCAGTTATGACATTGTATACATATGTCTAATATGGGGCTACCAAAATAGATTCATTTTATGTATTTTAAAGCAAATTCGCAAAATGATATTTCATATATTGACTTAAAAAATGTTTTTTTTTTTCTTATTGCATTATTGTTATGATTAGGCTTATTGTCATCTTACATACTCAGTACGTGGAGTACATTCCACGTACTAACTGCTACTTTTCTGCGCTGCATTCTTTTATGATATAAATTCAGATGCTCGTGCTCAGATTCACAATTCTTTCCCAGCCGGCTGAAAAGTGGATGCAGAATTATCGGTCTTAGTCTTCAACTTTTAGCTTAAAAAAGAAAAAAAATTCAGTAGTTGGTGAGTCCTCCTCATTTGAGAACCTCATGAATTAGTTAGTAGTTACGATTATTGTTAGTTTTGTTAATTGTTTAGATAGCTGGGGGCCATGTCCCGACAGACTTATTTCTTTAATTCTAGATAGTAGAGGTTTTATTTCAAACATGAGTTGTTCAACTTCGTGGATATTTCCATCATTTCATTCAAAATTATGTTAAATCAATTGCCCAGTTAATTATGTTTCAACTTTCGCTCGACTTTCACGAATATGTATGATTAGTTCATTAGTAGCATGTCAGTACCAAGGGTCCGCTTAGGGTCATTCATGGTCTTGGGTGCCAATCACACCTAGGATCTAGACTCGGGTCATGACACTCCTAAAGACTCTCGGCCCAATTATGAGAATATCACCCTAAATCCTTCTCAGACACTTGGGTGTCGTTCATCCATCAAAAGCCTCTATTTAACCATCTTCTCTTGATCTCAAGTTATTAGATGATGGTTGGTAGCACCAGATTCCAGTTAATGAACCTTTTTCCTAATTTGTATTTCTATGATCAAATGGGTCAAAATACGCGCGAGTTTTTTAGTAATGGCTGTCAATCATTTTTAAAGAAAACGTTAAGTGTGAAAGGAACTTAATACACAATAATCACCCCTTGATAAATGGATATTTTATTATAAAACATTCATTATCATCATCCGTATTCTAAGCTTCATAACTCTAGTCATAAGTTTAGCTACTCATAACTAGAGGAAAACAATAACTATAATAAATTAAATTACTCGTTATCTTCAGAAACGTTTAAATCACTATACGAAGAATAAATTATTCGTGATTGATATTTATATCAAATCGGTGAATATGTGATGTTTTTTCACACACTTATATTATTTAATTATGATTAACTAATACTCCATATACTTTTATTTAAATAAATCATTTTGCTATGGTTAATTACTATGATCTTTTGTGAATAACGGGTGTAGGTATATTATTTTCTTGTCAAAACAATTCCCAAATAACAACTACAAGAGTGGGACATTTGGAGGGCAATCCAAGAACTCAAATTGCAAGTACTTCCTCCGTTCCATTTTAATAATGTTTTGAAAATTTAAGTTTAATTGCTAATACTTTATATAGTTAGTTAATAATAAAGGTTACAATGAAATAAGATGTTTTCTTTGTCCTAAATTAGTTGTTACATTTTGTTTTTTGAGGGTTATTAATCTTTGAAGTTAAGTTGAATTATATTAAATAAAAAATACTTTTATAATTAAAATTTAGTGAGTGTTAGGCCATATGATGAAATTTTAAAAAAATAATTTTGTTTCCAAAATAAAAAATGATATATTTGAAAACTATAAGATAGTAAAAGGACGAGAGGGAGTTGCTCGGATGGTAAGCACCCCTCACTTCCAATCCGAAGGTTGTGAGTTCGAGTCACCAAGGGAGCAAAAAGGGGTGGGAGCTCCTAGGGAGGGTAAAAAAAAAAAAAGTAAAAGAATATAGGAAAATGACTACAAATTGTCAAAATAAATAAATAAAATATATTTTTAATATAAATAAAACAAGTACTCCCTCAATCCCTAATTACTTGTTCACTTTTAAATTGGCACACCTATTAAGAAAATGATTAATGACATAGTGAGTTTATTATTTTACTCCTATTAATTATGAAATAGATGAAAAGTTCTACATTTTTCAAAATAATTAGTCATTTAATTGAGGATATAATAGGTAAAAAGAATTTGTCCTTTCTTGATTTGTCAAAATGGACAAGTAATTAGAGACAACTATAAAAGAAAAAGTGGACAAGTAATTAGGGACAGAGGGAGTAAAAAACAACTAAGGAAGTATCCTCCTTTTATTTTTTAGTCTTTGTTGACTCTTTAAAAGTTAATTTGGTCACATTCCAATCCTTTACATTTAATTATCCCAACCTCCAAACCACTAGTCAGCAACTCAGCATTAATTTTTGGATTTCCAGCTGAATATTATCTATTAAACTATTCCATTAATTAGTCCTACAAATTACTACTATCCATCTGTAACAGACTGTGACACTGGTCCTACCAACTAAGGAGTAAACAAATTGTTTTTTTTTTAATGCATGTATTGACAGATTGAGAGTGCCTCTGAATTTATTCAACTTCATGTGTTAAAAATATGTTTTATTTATGACTTTAAAGCTTAATAAATAAAATGCTTACATAAGATATATATTGATAATTCAAAAAAAAAAGAAAAGTAACATGTTAGAATTAGTAAATATAATCACTCGCAAGCAATCGTCTTACTGGTGGATATAGTCTCGTTGATATACTTGGAAGTTGTGATGAAATGCGTATAGTATTTATATATTTTGATTAGAGTTTCAAATTTGAAATTAAAATTTTTTTTAAAAAAAAAACATGATACGGAACATTTTCTTCTTTAATGAAGATTATGTTATATGAATTCAAAGGGGGGGGAAAGCATACAATTATCATATTTGGGACCACCATTTAAATCATGATCAAAATTCAATTTTTTTTTAAGTTCAGCTATTTCAAAAATGACTTAAGGCATAAAATTCATTTGCGTGTGAAGCAAGTCATATACTACTACAAATATTTTTTACCAAAGGCTGGCTTGTCAAGGTTGAAATTTCAAACTCAAAGCTAATAAATGATAGTTTAGTCTTGAAACTTACATTTTTCAATAGTTTAGATATAAATCTCAAAAAATAGTAAATAATTTTAGGTGTGTTTCTAACACTCAAATATATAAATATTTGTATTTGTAATTTATCATGTGCATGCCATTAATAATGATTATCGTAAATAATTTTAATATTTAATTTAAACATAATATATATTTTACAGAATATTATTATACAATATTTGAATATAGTTGTTATAGAGGGATAATTTTATAAAGAGTATGTTATGATAATAAATGTGATTATTATTATTATTATAGGTAGAAAATTGGAGTTTGTATCTCATATGATCATTCAACTTTGAATAATTCACTTAGAAAGTCATTCAACTTTGAGTTGTTCTCTTAGAAAGTGACTCAACTTTATTTTGTAACTCAAAAGTCACTCAACTATTGATGTGTGACTTAAAAAGTCACCAAACTATTGATATTTCACATAGAAAGTCACTTAGTCACTTTAAATAATTTTTCATTAAATTTTGTAAAATTACAAAAAATAATAATAATAAAACTATTCTTTTCTTTTTTTTAAAAAAAAAGATGCTTATTTTAATCATTTTATTGAGTTTGTTGAAATATAGTTTTTGTGTTTACCTATTTTTTTTTATTAAAAAAATAGTAGAAGATTGCTACCGTCCGTTTTTTTTTATTACTTCTTATCAATTCCAATTTTTTTCTTATATATTTAATTCCAGTTATACAATTACTAGAACGGAAAAGGTTTTTTTTTTTTTTTGGGTCAATTGCTACCGTATGTTTTATTCAAAAAATTATTACTTAAATAATTGGAGCGGATCAATAAGATAATTAAAATAGATATGTTATTATTTCTTTAAAAAATAGTTTAAAATAAAATGATTTAAATTAATTGAATGATGTCTCAAGTGAAATATCAGTAGTTGAGTGACTTACTAAGTAAAATACCAATAGTTGAGTGACTTTTTAGTTATAAAACAAAATTGAGTGACTTTCTAAGTGAACTATTGAAAGTTGAGTGACGATCTAAGATATTAACAGTAGAAAACTGTTATGTAGAAGTAAAATAAATACATCATAGTGAAATATTTTTTTTTGATTTTCCACTCAGTGTCAAGTACTCACATTGAAGCCCGATTAAATTTGTATTTACGCCAAAAGGTCCCACATTGAGGATAAATTGCTTCCTAACAAAGGTAACTCCATATCTAGGAGAATTCGAACTCAAACCCGAGACCTCCTTGTTGGCCAGTCCATCACAACTCAGATTGGTCATAGTGAAATATACCTATGCATTACTAATGTATGCAAGTGCCACAATAAAATGGTTACATAGTTGTATGTAGGGGTGTACATGGTCGGGTTGGTTCGGGTTTTTCAAATATCAAACCAAACTATTTGTGTCGAATTTTTAAATCTATACACCAAACCAAACCAATAAAACTCGGGTTTTTCAACTTTGGATTTTTTCGGGTTTTTTCTGAAAAAGTATTCATACAAACATATAATTTACTTGTACTTCAAATATTTCTTTAGTCCTACCAAAATACAACTATCTAAGGTGTTTCTTAAGAAAATAATACAAAATATTATATGAGTAATGATACTAAAATATCCAACAAAAAATAATAATAATGAAATCGCGTAAAACAAATATTGCAAATTAACAAGTCATAATG
>JAJOOF010012473.1:0-20510 GCA_029582545.1 Solanum lignicaule
ATACTTTTTCACCGGTAACAAGAATTACATCCATAAGACTTTTAATTGCTATGGCTGCAATTTTTGATTTGCAAATTCATCAAATGGATGTAAAAACTGCTTTTTTAAATGGAGACCTAAATGAGGAAATTTATATGGATCAACCCGAGTCTTTTGTTGAAGCGGACCAAGAAAGCAAAGTATGTAAACTTACTAAATCCCTATATGGCTTGAAACAGGCACCTAAGCAATGGCATGAAAAGTTTGATTCCTGCATGATTGAAAATGGTTTTAAAACAAATGAGTGTGATAAGTGCATATGTCATAAGTTTTGGAATAATTCACAAGTGATTATTTGCCTATATGTTGATGATTTATTGATCTTTGGCTCTAACATGAATGTAATTGATAAAGCTAAAAATATTCTTAGAAGCCATTTTGATATGAAAGATCTTGGTGAGGCAAATTTTATTCTTGGAATAAAAATAACAAGAACATGTGATGGAATTTTCCTTGACCAGTTACATTATGTTGAGAAAATTTTGAAAAAATATAACTTTCTTGATTGCAAGCATGTTGCTACTCCTTTTGATTCAAGTCTTCACTTATTTCCTGTTGAAAGTGAAAATGATGTAATAAATCAAAAGGACTATGCTAGCATAATCGGAAGCTTGAGATAAGTGACTGATTGGACTAGGCCTGATATTGCATATGCAGTAGGAGTACTTGGCAGGTTTACAAGCAAGCTAGGTAATGAACATTGGCATGCTATAACAAGAGTTATGAGATATTTAATTGGAACAAAAAATTGTGGTTTGTTCTATAAAAAATATCCTGCTGTACTTGAAGGCTTTTGTGATGAAGATTGGAACACTTTATCAGGTGATTCCTGTTCTACCACTGGTTATGTCTTTACTTTAGGTGGTGGTGCAGATGTTGGAGATCAAAAAAGCAAACTATTATTGCTAACTCTACCATGGAGGCTGAACTAATTGCTTTAGCTTCAGCTAGTGAGGAAGAAAATTGGTTAAGAGATTTGTTATTTCAAATACCTTATTTTGAAAAACCAATTCCTCATATTTTAATTCATTGTGATAGCACCGCTGCGATTGGTAGAGTTCAAAACCGTTACTATAACGGTAAATCCAGACCTATAAGGAGGAAACACAGTAATGTAAGATCGTATTTGACAAATGGTACCATTAATGTTGATTATGTCAAACCTTGTGATAATCTTGCAGATCCTTTTACTAAGGCCTTAACGAGAGAAAAGGTCTGGAGCACATCGAGGGGGATGGGATTGAAGCCTATAAATCCTTGAGTCATATATGAGGAAACCCAACCTGGAGACTAGAGATCCTATAACCAGGCTCAAAGGGAAAAACTAATCATATGATGACTTGTTGTGAAAAATGCACTATCTTTTTATTCCCTCCCTATGATGTGAGTGCATTGTTTCCTGTAGTTTGTGAAAGTTGAGTTGATAAAACTCTTAATGAATATCTGTAGCCAGTATGGGTGGAGTGTTAAGCTTACATGAGCACTCTCGATAGATTTCACCTAAGTGATGTGTGGAAGTAGGTCGCTTCCTATGAGAATTAGGCATATTCTCAAATGCACTCATGAAACTGGGATAGCAAAAGGCCATAATGTGCTGGCTATAAAGCTCATGTCAACACCTTGATTATTATGTGTGAGCAGTAATATTTTATTTCCCTTAAGCAGTCATAGTTCAAGTCTGAGACCACTATGACTCTGGAGTAAGAGTTACTGTTTCACTAAGTGGAGGTTCAATGCAGAGCACACCTTCATTATGCATAGTAGTCTTCCTTCAGCTGATGGACTCTCTTATCTAATATTAAAATGAGTGGGGGATTGTTGGTTTGTAAGCATTTTAATATTAATACTTTAATATATTAATTTGCTTTATTTGGAGTTACAAGAATGCTGAATGTTTCAGCAGTTAGTGGGCATATATCATTGCTGCCGTTGGTAGTCATTTGTGACTAATTACCCACTTTGGTTACTCACTGTGTATGTGTTTTATTGCCCATTATTTGGTGGTTACAAAACATTCAACTTGAGGTTGCCGTTAGTGGCAGAAGGTGGTCAACTATGACCACTAATTCTTTTCATTACTTCTCCATTATTCCTTGTAACCTATGTACCTCCAAAGACCATTTATCTTCACCATTTACTACACCATTATCTTCCTATTCATTGCTAGGAAGACTTCTTATAGTATAAATAGTGGAGGACTTCATTTGGTTAGTGAGACAACACACAAGGAAAATATAGAGTGCATAAAGTTTGTCAAAAAGAGAGTTCTTATTAGTTAAAGGGGGATGTTCTTTTTTGTGGAGCTTTGGACTCAACACTTGTCCAGAGTTCTTGAGTTATACTTTGTGAAGGTTGTTGTATCCTGGAGGGGTGTCACGGCCCGAGCCTACACCCTGGACATGGCCGGCACTCGAAGACCATTGCTGGCCCCTAAGGGAACCCTTGGCCTGGCTTTCTTAACTCAGCGGAAACCTAACTCAACAAAATAACTCAATGCAATGCAGGGTCATCAACAACCTAACTGATAAAATCAGACCAAAAGGCAACCCATGTCTCAAAGAGAATATATTTACATATATACATAAATGAGAGACTCAAAACTAACTGACTGACTGTCTATGAAGCCTCTAAAATACTGAGATGGATGTTGGGACAGACCCCACAACATCCTAATAAAACAAAACTAAGAGAACAAAATAACTGAGTCCTCCGGAATGCAAAGAGGCTCACCACTGACTCTGGAGTACTCAGCTGGATCAACGGCGTACCGGAAGCTGGTGCTGGGTACCAGTGTCTGCATCATCATAAGATGCAGGCCAACTGGCATCAGTACATTGAATGTACGAGTATGCGAGCTGGAAAACTAAGCAACAAAGGCTAGCAGGAAGATCTAGAAGAAACTGAAATAGCTTACCTGCCTCAACTCAACTCAACCTGACTGATTCATTTCAATATAATACAATTTAAAACAAGTGCAAAATAAAGAAAAGTTGTTTAAAACCAGCTATAAACTCTGTATGTATGCAAAGATACAATAAGCCTGAGATGTATATAAAAATACAAATGAACTGATGTATATAAAAATACAATACTTGCTGTGGGAGTTTCTCTAACCGACAACCATCACATAAGAGCTATAGTGATGATACAGCGATCAACCTCACGCTGCCAGAGCATCCTATTCCCGACCAAAGGTATAGGACCTGACTGCCTAATGGATCCACTAGTCTAGTTTGAAAAGGATTCATCTAAAAAGTATGAACCTCTTCTACCCATGGTGGCTACATGGTTCTATGGGGGCTGTGAGTTCTTTGAACGCTCCCCCAACTCGGTGCTCAATACTACTCCCAAAAATTTACTGGCTCTTATGTTGTTAAAACATATTTCTTCCTACTGATTTGAGATAATTACTCAAAACTTAGCTCAAAGGCTATCTTAGAAATCTCAGTTTCCTCTATTGCTTTATTTAGAAAGCGATTACTCTTTTCTGAAAACTTGCCCGAAGGTTCTTTGGAAATCTCAGTTTCCAATCTTGTTTTAAATGTGAAAACATTTCTTTAAAACTTCTTTGGGAATACTTAGTTCCCTAATAACTCTTGAGAAATGAATTCAACTTTATACTCTGGGCTTAACTTGAAACTCGATACTCTTTACTTAACTTGAAACTCGAGCCTTAAAAATGGTTAAAACGTTCAATAAAGACTCTTGAACAACTTTAAAGACTTGCTTGACTTGCTTCTTAATTTCTAAGCTTAACTCTTAACTTCACTTGACTTGGAAACTAACTCTCCTTGAATTGGATTCATGGATTCAAGGTGTTTGATCACATGTTATGGATGAGTTCTTGACTTTAAGACGTACCTTGGAGCATTGGAAATGACTATGAAACATAGGTACAATACCAGGGAACATCCATGAAAAAGTGGGGAATGAATGGGAAATGTTGGCGTCCTTGGCGCTCTGAGAGGCGCGGGGCACCAGACCACAAAGTTCAGAGGGGCAGTGGGGGTGCACTGCTAGCCGCGCCGCCCCAAGGGTTGGACTTTAGAGCTCCCTTTGGGGGGCGCTGGCAGGTGCGACGCCCCAACCCGTTTCCCCAAAAATTTGACTTTTCCCCTTTGATTTTCCAACTCTAAACCTTCTTAACTTCAAAGTTTCCAGCCCCAAACACTTAGAATCATAAAACCCCTCAACATACACTAGGTTCAACTCAAAATCACAACCGGAAACATGTCCCAAAACAACAAGGAACTTCAACAACACAACCAACAACTTCCACACACACAACCACAAATTTCAACAACACAACCAACAACTTTTCTCGGAATTAAAACGAGTTTGGCATGTGGGGGAAAGAACCAACCCAACACTATGATCTCACATACCTTAATAGGGATCACCCCCGACGAAAACCACGATGATCTTTACGGAGTTGCTTCTTCTTCTCCTCTTCTCTCCTATTCTCTCAAGAACCCTAACTCTCTCTTTTTAGAAAGGGAAAATTGATTTAAAATCAGTCTAAAACCTTAATATATATCCTAAAGAAATGGTTAGGGAAAAGACCAAAATACCCTTACAATTTTCGGATTGACTTCCCTTACCAACAGACCAACTTCGAAAGGGCATAGCACACTCATACGAACTCGGAATCGATCAAACTCAGAGGCGTTGGAAAGATCACTCCACGGGCTTCGCAAACATAACTTGAACTACACCCAACTCATCTTGAGCTAGGATTTATGGCTATTCAAAGTTGGAGAAAAACTCACTTTTTCCCATACTTAACCAAATTTTCCAGATTTTTTAATTCTTTCCAAAAAATGACTATTTCCAATTCTACACCTCTTCATATTTATTTCAAATTGCCGGATGTTACAATATCTCCCCCTTGGGAACATTCATCCTCGAATCAGGTTACTCTTGCTAGGCTAAGGGTGTAACATCAACTCAACACTTAACAAACAACCATGCAAACAACAACAACAACAACATGCTCATTTTAATTTAAAGAGCACTAAGAAGGAAATTAATACCTTACTCTGCATTTCCTCCGGATTCAAAGAGATATGGATATCTCTTTTTCATGTCCTCTTCGGCTTCCCAAGTAGCTTCCTCAACAAATTGGTTCCTCCAAAGGACCTTGACTGATGCTACATCTTTCGTTCTCAACTTACGAACTTGGCGGTCTAAAATCTGAACAGGAATCTTCTCATAAGATAACCTATCCTTGATCCTAACATTTTCAGTCGGTAGGATCAATGAAGGATTGCCTATGAACTTCTTCAACATGGAGATGTGAAATACCGAATGAACCGCTGCCAGTTCCTGTGGTAACTCCAACTCATAAGCAACATTGCCAATCCTCTTGGCTATGCAGTAAGGTCCAATATACCGGGGACTAAGTTTCCCCTTCTTACCAAACCTCATAATCCCTTTCATGGGTGAAACTTTCAAATATACCCAATCGTCTACTTCAAACTCTAACGCCCTTCTCCTAACATCAGTGTAGGATTTTTGACAACTCTGTGCCATTTTCAACCTCTCTTGAATCACTTTCACCTTCTCCATAGCTTGGTGAACTAAATCTGGTCCTAACAATCCTGCTTCACCAACTTCAAACCATCCAATAGGAGATCTACATCTTCTCCGATAAAGAGCTTCATATGGAGCCATCTGGATGCTAAAGTGATAACTGTTGTTATAGGCAAACTCAATAAGAGGTAGGTGATCATCCCAATTTCCTTTGAAATCGATCACACAAGCCCTCAACATATCCTCTAAAGTCTGAATAGTGCGCTCTGCTTGCCCATCAGTCTGAGGATGAAAGGCAGTGCTTAAGTTCACCTTGGAACCCAAGCCCTTCTGAAAAGATTTCCAGAACTGTGCAGTAAACTGTGCACCTCTATCTGAAATAATGGAGACTGGGACTCCATGAAGTCTCTCTATCTCTTGAATATACAACTTGGCATAATCTTCTGCTGAAAGGGTAGTCTTTACCGGTAGAAAATGGGCTGACTTTGTCATTCTGTCGACAATTACCCAAATAGAATCATATTGTCTACGAGACCTTGGCAACCCTGTGATGAAATCCATATTGATCATATCCCACTTCCATTCTGGAAGTTCTATCCTCTAAGCCAAACCACCGGGCCTTTGGTGCTCAACTTTCACTTGTTGGCAATTTGGACACTTAGCAACAAACTCTGCAATGCCCTTCTTCATGCCATTCCACCAATAAACTTCTCTCAAGTCACGGTACATCTTTGTGGAACCCAGATGAATAGAATATCTAGAGCTGTGAGCTTCATCCATAATCCTTTCTTGGAGTCCACCTACCATAGGTACTCACAATCTACATTGATACCTCAATACACCATCTCCCCCTTGTTCAAAAGCTAATACTCTTTGCTTTTGAACATTTGCCTTCAACTTAAGCAAAATGGGATCTTGGTCTTGTTTCTCTTTCACTTCTGACACTAGTGATGACTCGGCCCCGTTCGTCACCGCTATACCTCCTTCTATGGAATCCATAAGTCTGACTCCCAGGCATGCCAGTCTGTGCACATCTTTTGCTAACTCTCTCTTCTCTTCTTCAATATGGGCGGTGCTACCTATAGACAACTTATTTAAAGAATCAGCAACAACATTAGCCTTACCTGGGTGGTAAAGAATACTCAAGTCATAGTCCTTAAATAATTCTAACCACCTCATCTGTCTGAGACTAAGCTCTTTCTGAGTAAGCACATATTGAAGACTCTTGTGATCAGTGAATACGTCAACATGCACGCCATACAAGTAGTGATGCCATATCTTCAAAGCGAATACTACAGCAGCTAACTCTAAGTCATGGGTTGGGTAGTTCTTCTCATGAACTTTCAACTGCCTGGAAAGATAAGCTATAACCTTGCCATTCTGCATTAAGACACAACCCAAACCAACTCTAGATGCATCATAATACACCACAAAACCTTGAGTACCTTCTGGTAAGGTCAAAATTGGAGCTGTAATCAACCTCTTTTTCAATTCCTGAAAGCTTTTCTCACAAGCTTCAAACCATTGAAATTTCACTGTCTTCTGAGTCAACTTGGTCAAAGGAGATGCAATAGATGAGAACCCCTCTACAAACGTTCTATAATAACCAGCTAAACCCAAGAAACTCCTAATATCAGTTGGAGATGTGGGTCTAGGCCAATTCTGAACTGCCTCAATTTTCCGAGTATCAACCTTAATTCCATCACCAGACACAATGTGGCCTAGGAATGCCACAGACTCAAGCCAAAACTCACACTTAGAGAACTTGGCATACAACTCCTTATCTTTCAAAGTCTGGAGAACTATTCTGAGGTGGCTAGCATGATCTTCTTCATTCCTTGAATAGATTAGTATATCATCGATGAAGACGATAACAAACATATCTAAATAAGGTTTGAAGACTCTATTCATAAGGTCCATGAAAGTTGTCGGTGCATTGGTCAAACCAAAAGACATAACCAAAAACTCATAATGACCGTATCTGGTTCTGAAAGCTGTCTTTGGAATATCATATTCCCTTACTCTTAACTGATGATAGCCTGATCTGAGGTCAATTTGCGAAAAACAGGTGGCACTCTGAAATTGATCGAAAAGATCATCAATCCTCGGAAGAGGGTACTTATTCTTGATGGTAACCTTATTCAACTGCCGGTAATCTTTACACATCCTAAGGGAACCATCTTTCTTTCTCACAAACAAGACCGGAGGGCCCCAAGGTGAGACACTTGGTCGAATGAAACCTTTATCTAGGAGATCTTTCAACTACTCTTTCAACTCTGCTGGTGCCATTCTATATGGAAGAATAGAGATAGGATGAGTATCTGGAATGAGATCTATGTTGAACTCTATTTCTCTCTCAGGAGGAATTCCGGGTAGATCATCAGGAAAAACTTCTGGAAACTCTCTTACTATAGGAACTGACTGAAAAGGAGGTATCTCAACACTAGAGTCATGAACTCGGACTAAGTGATAGATACAACCCTTTGAAACTAACTTTCTCGCCTTAAGGTACGAAATAAAACGACCCTTAGGCACTGCTGAACTACTACTCCACTCTATGACTGGCTCACTAGGAAACTAAAACTTGACTGCTCAAGTTCTACAATCTATCGATGCATAACAAGCATGAAGCCAATCCATACCTAGAATGACATCGAAAACTACCATGTCTAACTCAACCAAATCAGCCATGGTGCTCTTGTGATTGATGGAAACAGGACAATCACGATAGACTCTTTCTGCTAGAATAGACTCCCCAACAGGTGTAGAAACACAAAAGGGTTCACAAAGTCTTTCAGGAAGAACATCAAACTGATTTGCAACATAATGAGTTACAAAAGTTAAACTTGCTCCTGGGTCTAGCAAAGCATATACATCAAAAGCAAAAACTTTGATCATACCAATGACAACATTTGGAGAGTTCTCTTGCTCATGGCAACTGGTGATTGCATAGAGGCGGTTTGCTCCTCCACCGGTACTAGAAGTAGCTCCTCTAGGTGTCGTCCGGTCTGGGGGAACAACTGAAGAAGATTGTGCTCTATTGCCCCCATTACCCTGCCTGTTCTTTGGAAACTCTCGCATGAAATGTCCATTATGTCCACACTTGAAACAACCAATGGAGCCCTCTCAACAAATACCTGAGTGGTTCCTACCACACTTGGCGCAGGTAGGAGGCTTACTACTCCCTTGCGCCACACTACCCGAAGACTGTGCTGGTCTAGTCTTGAAGTCCTTCGAATTCTGGCCATTAAATTCACCTATGTATATGGGTGCAGGTGCCCTGGCAAATGATGGAGCAGGTCCCTTTTGCCTTTGTTGAAAGGACGGACGGTTCACATTACCTTTCTGCTGCCTGGACTCACTACCGGTCTTAGGTCTCTTATTCCTGAACTCTTCTCTGTCCCTCAGCTTCTCTTCCTTAACTTGCTGCACATAGACCATCAACCTTGAAATGTCCATGTCCCCGATAAGCATTGCAGCCCTACCTTCCTTACTCGACCAACGAGACAACCCAGCAACAAACAAACTCATTCTACTCCTCATGTCCGCCACCATCTCTTGAGCATAGCGGGATAATTGTTTGAACTTCAGACTGTACTCATTAACACTCAAAGACTCCTGCTTAAGTGTGAGGAACTCATGTACCTTGGCCTCTTTCATTTCTCAAGGAAAGAAACACCCCAAGAAAGCTTCCTCAAAACAGCCCCAACTCGCAGGTGGCGCATTCTCAACTCTGCCCCCTTTCCATTGGTCGAACCAAGTTCTAGCAACATCCTTCAATTGATACGTAGCTAGTTCAACCCACTCAGTATCTGCCACATGCATCACATCAAAAATCTTCTTTAGCTCCTCAATAAAGTTCTCTGGATCCTCAGTAGTGCTCGAACCCATGAAACTCGGAGGATTCATCCTTAAGAACTCACAGATCCTTGAAGTGTCAGCTCCTTCCTGTCAAGCTCCCCTCTGCTGACCAATCTGATTAGTTACAGCTTGACTCAGAATCCTAATTGCCTCTATAAACTCGGCATTAGAAACTTCCCCTTGATGTTGCATTCCCAGTGCATAAGGTAACTCTTGCTCCTCAACATAACGTCTAGGAAGACGCCCTTTGCCAACTCTTTGTGGAGGCATGACTATCTGAAACACGCGCAAGCATGAATTAGAAAGAAACTCTATAGAGATAAACTCTAACGCACGAGATGAGTGTGAAGGAAATGAGAAATCTTCCTAACTGTTGCAGCCTCCTAATTATAGATGTGGCGCGCTTCACATCGATAACTAGGACTCTATAGACACGGCTTCATAGACTCCCTAGGACTCTTGAACTCTGTGCTCTGATACCAAGTTTGTCACGCCCCGAGACAACACCCTGGACGTGGCCGAAACTCGAAGACCATTGCTGGCCCCAAAGCGAACCCTTGGCCTGGCTTTCTTAACTCAGTGGAAACCTAACTCGACAGAATAACTCAATGCAATGCAGGGTCATCAACAACCTAATTGATAAAATCTGGCCAAAAGGCAACCCATGTCTCAAAGAGAGTATATTTACATACATACATAGATGAGAGACTCAAAACTAACTGACTGACTGTCTATGAAGCCTCTAAAATACTGAGATGGATGTTGGGACAAACCCCACAACATCCTAATAAAACAAAACTAAGAGAACAAAATAACCGAGTCCTCCGGAATGCAAAGAGGCTCACCACTGACTCTGGAGTACTCAGCTGGATCAACGGTATACCGAAAGCTGGTGCTGGGTACCAGTGTCTGCATCATCATAAGATGCAAGCCAACTGGCATCAGTACATTGAATGTACGAGTATGCGGGCTGGAAAACTAAGCAACAAAGGCTAGCAGGAAGATCTGGAAGAAACTGAAATAGCTTACCTGCCTCAACTCAACTCAACCTGACTGACTCATTTCATATAATGCAATTTAAAACAAGTGCAATATAAAGAAAAGTTGTTTAAAACCTGCTATAAACTCTGTATGTATGCAAAGATACAATAAACCTGAGATGTATATAAAAATACAAATGAACTGATGTATATAAAAATACAATACTTTCTGTGGGAGTTTCTCTAACCGACAACCATCACATAAGAGCTATAGTGATGATACAGCGATCAACCTCATGCTACCAGAGCATCCTATTCTCGGCTAAAGGTATAGGACCTGAACTGCCTAATGGATCCACTAGTCTAGTCTGAAAAGGATTCATCTAAAAAGTATGAACCTCTTCTACCCATGGTGGCTACATGGTTCTATGGGGGCTGTGAGTTCTTTGAACACTCCCCCAACTCGGTGCTCAATACTACTCCCAAAAATGCACTAGCTCTTATGTTTTTAAAACATATTTCTTCCTGCTGATTTGAGATAATTACTCAAAACTTAGCTCAAAGGCTATCTTGGAAATCTCAGTTTCCTCTCCTGCTTTATTTAGAAAGCGATTACTCTTTTCTGAAAACTAGCCTGAAGGCTCTTTGGAAATCTCAGTTTCCAATCTTGTTTTAAATGTGAAAACATTTCTTTAAAACTTCTTTGGGAATACTTAGTTCCCTAATAACTCTTGAGAAATGAACTCAACTTTATACTCTGGGATTAACTTGAAACTCGATACTCTTTACTTAACTTGAAACTCGAGCCTTAAAAATGAAGTTAAAACATTCAATAAAGACTCTTGAACAACTTTAAAGACTTGCTTGACTTGCTTCTTAACTTCTAAGCTAAATTCTTAACTTCACTTGACTTGGAAACTAACTCTCCTTGAATTGGATTCATGGATTCAAGGTGTTTGATCACATGTTATGGATGAGTTCTTGACCTTAAGACGTACCTTGGAGTATTGGAAACAACTATGAAACATAGGTACAATACCAAGGAACGGGAATGAAAAAGTGGGTAATGAATGGGAAAGGTTGGCGTCCTTGGCGCTCTGAGAGGCGCGGGGCACCAGACCACAAAGTTCAGAGGAGCAGTTGGGGCGCACTGCTAGCCGCGCCGCTACAAGGGCTGGACTTCAGAGCCCCCTTTGGGGCGCACTGGCAGGCGCGACGCCCCAGCCCTTTTCCTCGAAAATCTGACTTTTCCCCCTTGATTTTCCAACTCTAAACCTTCTTAACTTCAAAGTTTCCAGCCCCAAACACTTAGAATCATAAAACCCTCAACATACACTAGATTCAACTCAAAATCACAACTGGAAACATGTCCCAAAACAACAAGGAACTTCAACAACACAACCAACAACTTCCACACACACAACCACAAATTTCAACAACACAACCAACAACTTTTCTCGGAATTAAAATTAGTTTGGCGTGTGGGGGAAAGAACCAACCCAACACTATGATCTCACATACCTTAATAGGTATCACCCCGACGAAAACCACGACGATCTTTACGGAGTTGCTTCTTCTTCTCCTCTTCTCTCCTATTCTCTCAAGAACCCTAACTCTCACTTTTTTGAAAGGGAAAACTGATTTAAAATCAGTCTAAAACCTTAATATATATCCAAAAGAAATGGTTAGGGAAAAGACCAAAATACCCTTACAATTTTCGGACTGACTTCCCTTACCAACAGCCCAACTTCAAAAGGGTATAACTCACTCATACGAACTCGGAATCGAGCAAACTCAGCGGCGTTGGAAAGATCATTCCACGGGCTTCACAAACATAACTGGAACTACACCCAAATCATCCTGATCTAGGAGATATGGCTGTTCAAAGTTGGAGAAAAACTCACTTTTTCCCATACTTAACCAAATTTTCCAGATTTTTAAATTCTTTCCAAAAAATGACTATTTCCAATTCTACGCCTTTTCATAGTTATTTGAAATTGCCAGATGTTACAAGGGGACAAGTTAAAGAGGACTGCTGCTGGACCGGTGAAAAACATTTGCTGCAGTGGGCTTGAATCTCCTTAAAGAGTGCGAGATATCCGCGCCTCAGTCTGAAGAGATTTATTTCTTCATTTTTATTTTCAATTGTAATCTTGTATTTTTGTTATATTGTAAGTTTTTCACTAACATATAGTTGATCCACTGTAGTGTGCTAATTGGTTTTGAGGTTGTTGGAAAGCCATTAAATGTCAATAATCTCAAACCTTACCCATTTTATATTTTCAATAAGGGCAAAGGGTCAAATATACCCTATACTATATGAAATAGTTTAAATATACCCTTAGTTGTACTTTTGGGCTAAATATACCCCTTCCTTTATACTTTCAGGCTAAATATACCCTTATCACTAACATAGGACACGTGGACGGCTAAGATTAAAAGAACTATTTAATTTAAAATAAATCAAATTCGAATATAACCCGCCCCGAATAATTTAACCCAACCTAATCAATTCGGCTACAATTATTGGCAACTCTGTCAAGCTTCTTTGCATCATCATGAAATATAAAGTCAATTGTGTCATTGTAATCCAGAAACTCTTTCCATTGTTTACCAATGCTCACCTGAGTTGTTCCATTGGCAGCATTCTTGATCCATAGAGCTATTTTTTCTTGTCTAACTCGAACATTAATAACCGCTCCACAAATTTCATCTCCAAATTGCTCTCCAGCAGTGCCAACAGCATATACAGCCAGCTGGTGGGTCCATGTTATAGAAAAGCTCATCGTTCACTTCCCTCCATTGACACATACAGGTGGGTCAATGTTATAAATTAGGTCGGGTTAAATTATTTGGGCAGGGTGGGTTATATCCAAATTTAATATATTTTAAATTGAATAGTTCTTTTAATCTTAGCCGTTCATGTGTCCTCTCTTAGTCATAAGGGTATATTTAGCCCGAAAGTATAACGGGAGGGGTATATTTAGACCAAAAGTATAACTAAGGGTATATTTAAATTATTTCATATAGTACAGGGGTATATTTGACCTTTGCCGTTTAAATAATGATTGGATGAGGAAATTAAATTGCAAGAATTGTACTGCAACATATATTGATTCCTAAGTTTATGGAGTAAGAGTTAGTGGTATAATAATTGGTTAATGATGACTAAGTGAGTGGAATGGAAGTGTATTGTAAGGTCCATATTATCAGTACCATTATAAAATTTGTAGAAAATTGATGTATGTTTTTAAAGGATTTTATGGAAAATTAAAGTTAGTCTTCTGCGCTTTTCTGTAGTTGAAGTTATTGGGTACGTAACTTGGATTTGATTATTAGATTTTCTTATTGTTATCGCATTATGATTCAAGTTTTGATATATTGAGATATGTAATTAAATAGTGAGTGCATTATAGTATGTGAAGATCATTAACTTTATGTTATTTGGAGATTTTGAGACTAAACCTTAGGCTTGAAATTTGGAAAATATGAGAGTTGACACATTAGCAAGATAAGAAACTTGATTATAAATTTGGATGAATTTTTGGGTCTAAGCTAGACATAGTATGAGTGTTGTTAGTTTTGAAATCTTATTGTGATTATTTATTTGAATAGATTGTATTGATTTGGAAGCCCAACGAAAGGGGAAGACTCAAGTCTCGGAGTAATTATTCGATAAATTGAGGCAAGTGGATTTCTAAACCCTTGTTAAGTGCATAGAGTCGTGTATTTCCTTGTGGTATGTGTTGGGGAGTAATGAGACTTGGTGATGGATTGACTTGTCCATGTTGAATAATTCTAACGATGAAAAAGGGGAAATAAAAGGCAATGTGATTAATTGTTGGTGTGTGATGTGTTGAGAAGGATTTTGAAAGGCTTATTGATTTATTGTTGGTGTTGTATCATGATTATGTTGTTGTGAATTGTGCAATGTTATGAAAATGGTCATCTCCTCATTATTGTGAACATGTCATTTGCATTGTTTTGATACATGATTGCGATAAGTGTTATGTGAATTGAGAAAGAATAAGAAATTAAAGAGGATGTACCATTTCGAGGGACGTGTCGCGCGCTGCGATAGATACTATATATCGAGGGATGTATCGCGCGCCGCGATGGATACTATTATCGAGGGACGTGTCACACACCGCGACGGATGCATGGACAGATATGTCCCCCATGTGTCTCGGACTGAGAGACAACGGGTGTGTATCGTTAGGTCAGACCTGCATCACTATACTTGATATTGCATTTCATTGCATTGCACATTTTTATCATTGATGAACTTGATTTTGTGTGTTGCTGATCTTGTGAGTGTCTTTCTGTGGAAGTTGTGATTGATGAGTATTGAGTTGTTGTTGAGGACATGTAATTTGTTAGAGTGTTGTTGTTGAGTTGTATGTTATGTAAATTATGAACTGTTAGGTTGGGCTGGTTTTATGCAGGTTGTAGTTGTGGAGGTTCAGATGGGGTGTAAGGAGTACCCGTATTCTGTTCCCTTAGCTTGTGTTTAGAAGTTTACTTGTTGAGTACCGTGTGATTTGGTACTCACCCCTTGCTTCTACATTTTTGTAGGTTACGAACCCTAATCTTCGTGATACCTTCTATCCTCTTCATTTTCGAGGCTTTTCTGTGGAGATTTGGGAGGTAACTATTTGTCTTCTCAGCGAACCTTCTTACTCCTAGTTATGACTTTGTTTTACTTGCGAGACAACGTCATTTGAGACTTGTGTATTTTCTTTCAATTCTAGTATTTACATTAGAGGCATGTGCACATGACAACCAGGTTTTGGAGATTTAGTTAAGTTGTCTTGTTATCCGTATTAATAATTGTTATTAAACTTCTATTTTTATTTTATTTCCGCACTTTATTCAAAATGATTGGGTTGTAGGCTGACTAGTCTTGGTGGGATAAGATGAGTGTCATCACATCCATTTTTGGGTTGTGACATGACAATGGGGCGGTGTAGGTTTAAGGTTATATGAGGCTGGGCGGGACAGTATCTCAGCCTAAGCGGGTGCGGGGTATTTAGGAGGAAGTTGGTTTTGTAGTAACAACCAAGTCTCGACGTGCAAGCTAAGGTTTATTATACAATTTGTGCTTATAGTCTTGTCTACTCTATTAGGCTTCATTCCACTACACTCTCGAATAAAATCAACCATTTAGTAAAATTAAAGTATTTTTGAAAAGTTCCCAACGATATCATTGTCCAAGTTCTCTATATATATCATCACATAACACTTGAGTGCTATACCTTTCAGTTTCTCAATTTCAGTAATGCAACCTTTTTATTATATTTGACTCCATGAATTTTCACAATATTGAAACAATTTGTTGTATTCTTCCATGTAATAGAAGTCATTGTAAAATCTATAATTCATTAAATGCAATATTATTAAGTCCATGAAACACACAAAAATTACATGAAAGGATTAGCAGTGACAAACTAATTAATGGGACTTCTTCATAGTGCTTATAAAAGCTAGAATAGTCTGTCTAATTGTGGCTATGAAGATTATGATGCCTGCCACAGTTGAAGTTCCTGTCCAAGCCTTCTTGAAAAAATTGCGTATTATAGTTGCCCTTATTCTGTTACATGTTATTCGACAATGTTCATCTGCATCTCTGAATTCTGGATTGTAATAGAAGGTCGGATAAACAGTGATCTCTTGTACCAAATTTTTGAAGAGGTTTAACCACTTCTTTGTCATCTCCTGCAAACCATTTCCCTATGATTCCTTTCTTGCAAATTAGATCCACATCTTTCTCTGAGTTGATAAGATGATTCATGAAAATTGCATAATCACTAAAATAATTATGTTGTTCATCAGATGATTGTAGCTCATAACTAATGAAATTTCATAGGAAAGTTTCCGTATTATTTCGGATTTGAAAATAAGGGATTGTCATGAACCCGTTCTTGAAATTTATATCAAATAAATTTGTCCCAAAATTGTTAGCTCTTGCAAAACGAACTCCAGCGTCAGAAAGCTCTGTTGCAGTTGGCATGCCCCTATTCCACATTATGTCATCATTTGAGTTTTTCATGGGAGTCCCATGACATGAAAATATGTGCACTGCATGAAGTAAATGTTTGATATTTTTTGAATTACTTTCTACCTCTTGATTGGACGCATATCTCATTTCTGAAAATCCACCAAATGCGTTAAACAAACAATTCACCAGTATTATCAATGGTTTATCATCATATTGCTCTGTCATTTGATAGAGCTTGTTGAGGACAAAGAATGGAAGTTGATTTTCCAGTAACATCAAGTCTCGGAATATGTAATTATGATTAATATTAATAATCTTGTCTTCTATTTGTGGATATATTCCACAACACTCTCGAATAAACTCAACCACAAAACAACCATCAAGCAACAACATCTCGCAAAATTTACCATCATCACCAAACTCTTCATAACACTTCAGTGCTTCCTCCTTCAGTTTCTCCAATTCACTCATGTAATTAATTTTCACATCAAGACATGACTCGTTTCGCTGAAGATATCGTCGTAGGTACAATAGTTTGTACTTTTCCATTGAACGAAGATGAGGATTTTACTTATGATAAGGACCAATAGAGACCATCATTGGCGTATAAGCATTTGGATTTGATTTACGAAACCACACATTTAATTTGAATATGGTAATTGGCGAATTGTTTAAATCCATTCTTTCCTTTATGTTTACTAAATGATCCACTTTCCCCCATCTTCTATCTGTAACGGAATAGGGTAAGAAATTTTAACGAAACACTATGCAATTACATATATACTCATTATTTTGCTTAGAGAAAAGGGACAAATATATCTCTTTAACTTTGGTGATCTAGTTCGGATGTATCTCTAGTTTTAAAAAAAAGCATTTAACAAGTGATGCATACTTTATATTTTTAGGTATTAGGCTGAATTAAGAAAAAACTAAATCCTAAAACTGATTTTGTTAATTTCAAAAATAAAATGTAACATCACCCATTTTCTTTACCCCTCTAGATTTGATTCAAATAAAAAAAATTCAAAAGGTGTAAAACCATAATTAGTGAATGTGTTAGAATCATGAGGTAGGCTAAAATTACATGAAACGAAGTAATCAAAAAATAATTACGATCTTTCACAAAATATATATATTTATTTGCTAAAAGAAAAGTGGCCTAATGAAATCAAACCCCAATTTAGAGAGATACCTTATTTTTTTCAGTTTGAAGAAGCTCTGTTATTTCAATGGAGTGTGTCATCCTCTTTCTTCAACTGTAATTCCTACAAAGACATTCTTTTTAATTTCAACTTATATATATATTTCTACATGTGTAAAGTGTTAGTACGTATGATATAATTGAGACATGTATTTTTAAACGTCGAAGTCATAATTCTCTATTATATTAGTACATATAAGTTGAAGTCAATCAAACAATAATTATTAATTTACTGTTCTGCAGAATACTAAAATTGAATTTTAAAATATCGAATCATACCAAATTAATATAATAATAATAATATAATATTTTTAAAAAATCAAAATTACCAAACGACAGTTTTTAATACTGTACCAAGTTCACTCCTAATTAACATCACTCTCTCATATTACTTCCCATTATGCCTTGTCAAAACCTATGAAAATAGAACTAATTTGATCTATTAAAAATAAAGGTTGATGTATGAACCCCTAAATTTTTAAATTTTAATCTACTTTTGAATGAAAGAAACCCAAAAAAGACTTGCGAAATAATCAACATAATTTCTTCTAACAACCATTTTCATGTCAAATGCGTATTAACTGTGGGGATAATATTGAAAAGAAAATTTTGGGTCGAAAATAGAATAACTTTGTACCTTAATTTATGAATGAAATGTGGGGATCATTGTAAAAATTGATAAATGAAATAGTTTTTAGGTAATAATTGGCTATCTATTCTTTTGCCTTGTTTATATTCACAGTTGACATAAACCCATTTTATTATCCCTATATTTACCTTTTAGATTCTACTTTCACTATTTTTATTTTATTATTATTGAATATTTTAAAATCTCCAAAATAATCAAATCTTCTGTATTATGTAAAATATATAGTTATCTGTGTACAAATTTATTTATTTTTTGGTGCCTTCTTCAATTTCAAGCATTACAACAAATTATCAGTATATTGAAAAGCAGTGCAACACTATTTCAAATATCATTATATCAATTTCAAATTCTTGAGATAGGTTTTATATATTATTCTAACTTATATTATATATTTTCATTGAATATTTTCATTATTTATGGTTTTACTTCATAAAATTCGCGTACATCCTATCATACCTAAACCTTACTTATAAAATTATTATTCAATTAATATATATCAACTAAGAACAAAATTAAGATCTCTATAAACTTTGTCTTTAAATCCCAGTCTTATTGAGACAACGTTGACCAAGTAAAAATTGTGTGAAAATATTAAAATATGTAGTGGTACACCATTTCAAAAAGAGCACACAACTAATTAACGATGAGTGACCAACAAAAATCGTAGCTAAGTGGATCATTCTTCCTCGATGATTAATGGCTTTGAGTTTAAGTACTAAAAGTAGGCTCACCTTTTAAAATGAGTTTTTCGATCGTGAATTTAAATTAATTAAACCCTAAAATAAGTATCAAAGTGTAACATCCGGCAATGTGAAATAATTGAAGAGGCTTAGAATTGGAAATTTTCATTTTTGGAAAGAATTTTAAAGTTTCGGAAATTTTGCTAAGTATGGAAATCAGTGAATTTTGGCCAACTTTGAGCAGTCATAACTCCTAGCTCAGGATGAGTTAGGAGTATTTCCAGTTATGGTTGCGAAGCTTGTGGAATGGTCTTTCCAACGCCACCGAGTTTGCTCAATTCCGAGTTCGTAGGAGTGAGTTATAGCCTTTGAAAGTTGGGCAGTTGGCAGGGAATCCGTCCGGAAATTTTAAGGGCATTTTGGTCTTTTCCCTAGCTATTTCTTTTGAGGATATATTGTTGTGTTAGGCTGATGGTGGATCATTTTTGTTCCATTTTAAAGGAGTAAAGACCTAGGGCTTGAGAGAAGAAGAAGAGAAGAAGAGGAGGTCAAGCAAGGAGATCATCGTGGATTTTCGTCGGGGGTGATCCCTATCAAGGTATGTGAGTTCTTTGTGTGGGTTGATCCTTTCCCCCACACCCCAAGCTCATTTTTATGATTTGAGAAAGGATTGGATTTGTTGTTGAAGTTGTTGGAATTGTTGAAGTTGTTAGTTGTTGTTGAAATTATTGTTGGTATTGTTGTTGATTGTGATGTTGAGATTCTTGTTGATTTGGGACTTGTTTCCGGTTGTATTTTTTAGTTGAATCTATGGTATATTGAGGGTGTTAATGATTCTAAGTGATTTGGGGAAGAAACCATTCGATTTTAGGTGAAATAAGGTGAGAAAACGAGAAAATGAGCTTGCTGAAATTTCTGGGTTGGGGGCCTGGCGCGACGCGCCTGCCAGAGCGCCCCAAACTCACCTCTGAAGTTTAGGGGCTGGCGCCCCGCGCCACCCATGGCGCCAAGGTCACTTGCCCCATCTAGTTGTCGTCGGTTGCCCCGTTTGAGTTCATTTAAAGTGCGCATTCACTCCCTTTCGATTCTAACTACTCTAAGCTACTTCTAAACACCTAAAAGTCATTCCTAACATGATCAAAATCTTGAATCCATAATCCAATTCAAAGTGAAGTTAGTTATCAAGTCAAGTGAAGTTAGTTTCCAAGTCAAGTGAAGTTAGATTCCAATTCAAGTGAAGTTAGTTTCCAAGTCAAGTGAAGTCAAGCTTAGAAGTTAAGTAAGTCCAAGCAAGTCTTTAAAGCTTTCCAAGAGTCGTTGTCGAACGTTTTAACTTCATTCTAAGGCTCAAGTTCCAAGTTAAGTAAAGAGTCTCAAGTTTCAAGTTTAGTAAAGAGTAAAGAGCATATAGTTTCAAGTCGAGTAAAGAGTATCGAGTTTCGAGTTAAGTCAAGAGTCAAGAGTTGAGTTCATTTCTCAAAAGTAATTAGGGAACTAAGTATTTCCCAAGGAAGTTTATAAGTGTTTTCACATTTAAGTTGAGAGGAAACTGAGATTTCCAAAAGAGTTT
>JAJOOF010012474.1:0-17665 GCA_029582545.1 Solanum lignicaule
GAATTCATCAACCACGAAAGTACAATTGCATTAACCCTTTCCCATTGTCCCCACAATTCTACACCAAACATTTCTTTCATGCAGGATCCATCTACTAGCCCAACCTTGTTCCTTCCTAGTAGTGCTAGAGTAATGGAACGATTCCATAGGGTATAATTCTCAACACCAATCAATTGAAATGAAATAATGCTAACTCCACTAATATCAGCAGGTCTAAGGAAGAAAGGATGATTGTAATCGATACCTTGTCCAGACAAAGATGCAACATGAATTGGTGTTGATGTACTTTCATTTTGGCCATTGTTGAGGGTTTGATCCAGATCTACAGCTGCTCTGTTCGTTCCCATTTCTCTGAAGCTCCAATCAATCAACAGTCGCAGAAGCAAATGACAAACAATACAATTTGAATAACAGATCCTAGTTTAGATCTGCAATTCTTCTGGAAAACTGATGAATCTGTGAATTGAATACTCAATTCTTTGATCCAAACACCGATCACCTTCCACAGAGATTGCTGTGGATGGCTTTGATACCATGAACGTAAGTGAAAACAGGCAGAATTAACAGAAAAACTCCATTAACAAGGAGCTAACCTTGAAGAAGAGAAACTCTCATTGTTTGAGTTCAAAGACTTAGTAATACATCAGTGTAAGACTAGTATTTATAGCTAATTCCTATTACATTGTGTAACTAACTTCTAGAATCTTCTAACAGAAATTAGTTATAACTGATTTTTGGAAAAGACTAATCTGCCTTTTATTAATCCTAACAGCTTTAACTTGTACTCTTCTTGCTTCATCATCAGCTCATATCTCAACAGGACTGATCTTTTACTTGGCCAAAAACGCCGTCAGATGGAGGCACAAATGGCATAAATCTTGCTCACCGCGTGTGCACGCAGTTATTGATTCAGCAGTATACACAGCCAACCAAAATTAAATCGATCGACTATTTTAGTATAGATATAGAGTTTGTCTTATATACATTATTATTATTTTAGTTTTAAAAAAATCATATTCTCCATATTAAAAAACAAACTAATAGAGGCTTTTACGTTTGCCTTCCAGAACCTTCGATGATAACATGTTCTAATTCCTACATACGAGGCTGTTGCGGTGTCAAGTGCGTATTTGCCATAAAATGTAGTTTGAGTTTTATGAAAGAGCCACGTCAACTCAGCACAGCGGACTGAACTTCCTCAGTGTTACGCCACAAATGGCATACAGACTGACTCACAGCGTGTGCATGCAATTAGTGATTCAGCACCTTACATAGCCAACCAAAACTAAATCAAATAGAGTTTGCCTAATATTAAACATTAATTATATTACCAGGAGTACTTAAAATTAATATTACTATTACTATTCCTGGTTGGAATTTTTTTCATAATTTAAAAAAGTTTAAACAAATAAATTATTACTTAGGACTTTTTTTCGTATTTATCCTTCAGATAATGAAGTTTTTAATTACTTATTTTTTTAAAATAGACTAATTTAAAAATAATTAAAGGAGTAATAAAAAATATATTTTATTTATGTCTAAATTTTTTTATTTAAAGACTATATGATACCCCCAACAATTTAATTAATCTAAAATTTACTAGAAATATAAAGTTCAATTTTTGGATGCTTTTGTAAAGCTCCTAAAGTTCTAAGTTCTTTCCAAAACCTACGAAGATATTTTTTTTAATCGTACGAATTTGCTTTGCTGCTAAGTGGAAAGACCCATTTGACTGTAAAGAAATCAAATTTGCTCATTACGTGGCGTATATATAAGTCAACCTCGTGTGCATTCAGTGTTCCAGCTCACCCCACCTCAGCCACATATCCATAAACGAAATCTATAAATAAGCTATCAACTTATCCATGTCAACTCATTACTACTACAGCAAATTTCTGGGGTATTATTTGGGGAAAAAAAAAAAGAATGGGTAGTATTTTCTGTCAAGATTGTCAACTTCGAGAGAATCAATGTTATACACACAAACTGACTCAAAACCAAGAATATTACTACATGGTGTCAGCTCTCCGACATGTTGTCTCCGGCGCCGGCGAAGCTGGTCAGCTTTTGTTGGAAGTTCAAAATGTGAGTGGTGGTTCAGCTAATTTAATGCCACGTAGGAGCATTGATGTGAAGTTAGAGAAGGGTAAGAAGAGGAGAAGGAGAAGAAATACGAAGAAGGAATTTAGGGGAGTGAGACAAAGACCATGGGGAAAATGGGCCGCAGAGATACGTGACCCGCACCGAGCCCAACGAGTTTGGCTCGGTACTTTTATTACTGCGGAAGATGCTGCTAGAGCTTATGACAAAAAAGCTATAGAATTTAGAGGTGAAAAGGCGAAAACCAACTTTCCTATCACAGAATATGCTGCTGCTGCCGTTAATGACGAGATTAACAAGTTGCCAACTGTAGTAATGGAAGAAGAGAGAGAATTATTAGTACAAGTCCTTCATGGTGAAAATAGTAGTAGTAGTATGCAAAATGGTGATGACGGCGACTTTTGGGAGACATTAGAAGATGATGGACTTGTAAAGCGGATCACACAAGATATGTTCTTCTGATCGGCTTAGTTTTTTTGTCTGAAAATATCTTATTCTTTGGTTTGTTTGTCGTTTTCTTCAACTTCTTTTGAGTGGCTACTGAGGAGTGGTAGGAAATATTTTGTACTAATGTTGAGTAATAATAATAATGTACTCAAGTGCAATCATATATATATAGTTTATATATTAAATATTATGCGTTAAATACATAAAAATAACTTTTTTATGATTCGAGGTTATCTGATAAAATTTGATGATTATTTGTCGGGCAAAAGAACTTATTGCCCTTGTTTCTTAAAAAAAAAAAATATACATATTCTATAGAGATGCCCCCTTCGGTTTTTTTCTTTAATTTCCTAAATTTGCCTGACTTATAGTGTTCTTTATAACAATAACATGCTTTAAAAATATTAATCAATTAGCTAGATGTCATCATAGAACTTTATTCTATCTCATCTACTTTAACAAATAACCCTTGATAGAGGCTTTTACGTTTTCCTTCCAGAACCTTCGAGGATGACATGTTCTACTTCCTAAATACGAGAATGTTGCGTGTCAACTGCATATTTGCCTACGAACTTTTTTTTTTTTGTTTTCCACTGGTGTTCGGAGTTCACATTAGAGCTCCGACTAAATTCAAATCACCCTCTGCAGGTCCCATTCGGGGGTGGCGTTCCCAACAAGATTTTCTCCATACTTAGGGCTCGAACCTGAGACTTCTGATTAAGGGTGATACACTCCCACCAGTGCACCACAACTCATATTGGTCATATTTGCCTACGAACTGCTAATTAAGAATCACAAATTAGTCTGATTTTTATGAAAGAGCCACGTCAACTCAGCACAACGGACTGAACTTCCTAGGTGTTACGTGGCCCAACAAAGCCGTCAAATGGAGGCATAGATGGCATAAAGTATGGCTCACCACGTGTGGATGCAATTAGTGATTCAGCAGCTTACCCAGCCAACCGAAGTCCATAACTGAATCGAGTATTTAAGTATACCCTCTGTCTTATAACATTATATTATGTCTGTATTAATTGATTATCTTAGTTAAAAATAATGTCTAATATTAGTTGTTCACCTTATTAGATCAAGAAAAAAAAATTAATTAAAAGTTTCATGTATTATCCTTGCAATAAATATTTTTTAAAGTGTTCATTAAGATGTAAAAAATTATCTTCTTATTTGTGATTCTTTACTATGTGTGTAAAAAAGAAAATGATCAACTAATATGGAATGAAGGGAATATTATAATACTTAAAATTAATTTAAAATCCAAATTACAACTCCCTCTATATTAAATAAATTGTTTGAAAAAAATTTCAAAGTTAAAAAATAAGTGAATTATTGATTTTTTTTATTATTATTTATCCTTCATTTAATGAGATTTTTTTAACTATTTCATATTTTTTAAGATTATAATTTAAAAAAAAAAAATTTAAAAAAATAACATATTTCTAAAATATTTTTCTTAATAGAGTACACAATAATTCATTTAATATGTAGCAGAGGCCAGCTGAGGGAATAGTACTTTTTTTTGGGTTTAGTATTAGAAATATAGAGTCCAATTCGGAGTAGTAGTTATCTCCGAATGAAGGAAGCTTCCATATATAGAAAGTCCTAAGTTCTTTCTAGAACTTACGAACTTAGTAACTACAGAACCTACGAATATGTCACGGGCCAATTTTTCGCAAAATAGCCACGTGGAGTAATCAGAGTTGCTCATTACGTGGCCTACATATGAGTTAACTTGGTGTGGAGTCTGTGTTCCAGCTCACTCCACTGAAGCCACATATACCCAAAACGAAATCAATAAATAAGCACACAGTTAGAGTTCTTTAACCCTACGCTCTATTTTACTCTTTAACTATAAAATTTTCTAGTGTTTTGGACAATCAACTCCAATTCAATTCTCTATTTTATTCTCTAAAAAAGAATTTTTTTCTCTCTCTTCAATATTATATTATTATTTCTATTTCATTCTTATTTTTCTTATTTCATAATATAAATACTTTATTTCTTTTTTCCAATAATTACTTTATAAACTTTCATGTTATATAAAATTTTATTTTTTCAAATTTTTTATTTAATATAAAATTATGTTTTATTCTAAATTTTTAAATAACATAAATTGCAAAAAAGTATTATATAATATACAAATTAATGGACAAATTCAAATAAAAGTGAAACACAATTACATAAACACTCAATTTTCAAAATTATTACGTTGCTTCCATAAATGTCTATTAATGCATTACGGAGTTCAAAATGAACATTTTTGTCCTTAATTTTTTTTATGTCTAGCTAAAAATTGTTCAAACCGGAGATTTTCATCTACTACCATTTCTGTCGTTGGAGTTGGAGCCTCTACGACATCTTGAATTGGTGCATTAAGTTCATATTCATCTTCAATTATCATGTTGGACAGTATAATACACGTAGTCATTATATCATGTAGCACTTTCCTTCTCCAAAAACGTGATGGTCCTGCAATAATTGCAAAACGTGATTGCAAAATTCCGAATGCACGTTCAACATCTTTTCGGCATGATTCTTGTTTCATCGGAAATTAATTATTATGTTATGTATTGTATTTTATCTTGTATTTAAATTATTATGTCATTTATTGTATTGTTATCTTGTATTTAAATTATCATATTATGTATTGTATTTTTAAATTAAATTTTTCATCTTATCATTTTAATTTTGTGTATTCTTTGTGAAAATTAAAAGTAAAATCAAATTATATTATTGACTAAAATTAGAAAAAATTAAAATACTATTAAATGAAAGTAATATATATTAAATAATTTGTTTTTAAAAATATTATATTACATTTAAAAATAATTATGAATATTAGATATTTAATTAATGACATTATATATAAAATAATATGTTAATTAGAAAGTAGTAGAAATAATAATAAAATATTTAAAAAGTGAAATAGAGAGTGTGAATAGTAGTTCTCCAAACTATTATTCACCTCTCTAAATATAAAGAATAGAGAGTGATATGGAAATGGATTGGAGTGCTCATTCTCTATTTTACTCTCAAAATATAGAGAATGAAGAGTAAAATAGAAGTGAATTGGAGATGGTCTTATATATCCATGTCAAATCATTAACTACAAATAAATTCAGCTTATTTTAGAAAAAAAATGAATAGATTCTGTCAAGATTCTCTACTTCAAGAAAATGACTGTTATACCCTCGCACACAATTTGACTGAAAATCAAAAACTTTACTACATGGTGTCAGCTCTCCGACATGTTGTCTCTGGCGACGGCCGATCGGACGGCGAAGCTGCTCAGCATTTGTTGGAAGTTCAAAATGCTAGTGGTGGTTAAGCCACGTCAGCTAATTCGATGCCACGTAGGAGCGGCATTAATGTGGAGTTGGGGAAGGGGAAGAAGAGGAAAAGGAGGAATACGAAAAAGGAATATAGGGGAGTGAGACAAAGACCATGGGGAACGTGTTTGGTTGGGTATTGAGCAACTTCCACATATAGCAAACACAAAAATTATATTTGTATATAATCTGTTTCTGTTTCAGTATACATATACAAAAGATCAATGGTATAATCTGTATTTGTATAAAGCGAGAAAGAGAGAAAGACAAAAGAAAACTGAGCAGAGAAATATGTGTATTGTATAATTATAATTGTATAGGACGAAGATATATGTATTTGCATGTGTATATACAATTTTCTCTCGCTTTATACTAACAGAAACGCAATTTATACATTTATATTTGTATAAGCGAGAGAGGCGAGAGAGAGACTGGCGAGCGAGATCTGGGAGAGGGGAACGAAAATATATGTATATATACAATTTTCTCTCACTTTACAAACACAAACGCATTTTATACATTTGCGTTTGTATAAAAGCGAGAAAGGCGAGAGAGAGAACGAGAGTGGTGAGCGAGATTCATCATGAGAGAGGCAAAATAGCAACAGTTTGATATGGGGTACAATTAAATCAAACTATGTTTATAACATTTAATTTGAATTAATAGTTTGCTATTATATACAATTTTCCCTACTTTTATTACTGCCGTCAGATGGTGCACCTATTTTGAGACATATGTGATAATTATTTTCTTTTACATTTTTCCTTATTCTTCATTTTTATCTCTTTTGATGGTTGTTTTTTTGTCTTCTGTAGTCTGATTTTGCAGGAGAGATCTATGATGAAGATTGTTAGATATTTTTGTGCAGTTCGATTTTATAAGGTAAAACTATTTGATGCTCCTAATATAGTGATCACTTTTTCTTTGTTTCAATTATACATTCAATATTATTATTTTTGAATTCATGATAATATGAATCCTGATTTTTTCTCTTTGCTTCTTTTTGTAGTTTATAGAGGATTTTTTTTCTTTATATTGTAGTTTTTGGAGCATTAGATTATGTTATGTTGATAACAAGATTCTTCCTTTATTTTTAACTCAAAATTAAATGTTCTTTAAAGGTTTTTATTTGATTAGTTAACTTCATTTTTATATATTTTTTTGTTGTTGTCATATGGTTAACTTATTTTGTTTTCATGTCAGGATATTTTTGAAAATAGAAGCTGAAAAGAAAGTCAACACATACATGTATGCTACTCAATAAAACATGTATATATAATTTTGTAGTCATGTAAATCCATTTTAATAATTATTATGATAGATCATGAGAATGTAAAGTTAATTCATAGTTTTTAAAATATTGTGTAATTTATTTTAAAAAACGTGTATTGATATGGGAACTTTGAAGCCTTCATATTTTTATTTTTTTATTTTTTATTAATATTAATATTGGAAGTTCTCAAGTTTTTGCGATTTTCAGAGATCACTATTACAATCTGTTTGATCAAAAATTAAAATACAAAATATTTGTTTAGGATAAAAATGATTTAGTAAATTCATTCCCTCTCAATCTACTTTCTTCTTATTTATCTTTCTATTTTCTCTTTTTTTTTTGACAAATTTTCTGTTTATCTATTACTTATTATTGTACAAAAATAAATGTATCATCAGTTACTACTCCTCCATTAATTCATATTTTTTAATATAAAAATTTAAGTGTCTTTATTTTTCATACTTTAGTGACTTTTGGTGATCATAACTCCTAAATTATATTAATAATCATGTTCATAATATCATTTGATAATTCATATTATTGTCCTATAAATAGAGGCATTATAAAAATAATTATAAAAAAATGATCGAATATTATATATATATATATATTAAAAACAAAAAAATAATTTCCTTAACTCGTTTTTTTTTTTTAGAAATTTTTTAAATTCCATCATTTAATTTTCTCAATAACAAGTTTATGTTAAAAGTGTTAAAAAGGATCATATATATAAATTAATTTTCTTTTTAACAACATAAATGGGGTGTAAATAAGGATACTAAAAATCATATCTTTTTCTTTTTCCTTTTTATCAAAATAAATGTGTATATATGATTAATGTGTTAATAAATTTATTATTATTGAAAGCAAACAAAAGTTTCTTTTATTTTTTCTATACATTAAAGAATGACTTATCCTTTGGAGAGTTATTACTCCAATTTATTTATAATAATTATCACAATAATATTTTAATAATAGAAATAATTGTATTTATGTTGTCAACTTTTTTATTGTCCTACCTTCAACATTGCATACGCATATTATTTTAAAAAATATTTCTTTGTCGCTCTTTGATAATCTCTATACAATTGGATTAGGTAAGTATCACACCAAGTCACTAAATGATATCATGACTTATCTTTTATAGCTCATTTTACATTGTGTGTTTAACTTTTTTTTTTTAAAAAAAAAAATATAACCTCAACCGTAATATTGTTGCACTATCGCAACTTAATTCTCTCTTATCGCAATGCCTCTACAAGAATGAGAGTTTAAATACAAAAAAATTAATATTTTGCATTAGATGAGTGTCGGTACGAACATCGAATATCAAAAAAAAAAATCTCTAACTTTTGAATTTCGTGCATAACTATGTTAGAATATAATACAAGTATTTCTTTCTCACCATGATTTACCAAAAATGTATCTTTATTTATTTATTTTTATTTTTATGTCATTTATACAAAAAAGAAAGTCACGTAATTTATGATCGAATAAATTTAATAGTGTTAACGGAAGCTTTTCATATCAACGTTTATATTTTCAACTTTTTTATTAGTATGGAAAAAAAAATTAGCAATTTTTTTTTGAAGAAGTAATATCAATGTCGTATTTTAATGTGTTTTTCTCTCTTTTATTATTAATAGTGAAATTAATTCTTTAAAAACATGTTTAAGTTATTTTATAACCGCGCAAAGCACGGACAAATACACTAGTTTAAAAATATACAGTTCAATTTTTGGATGCTTTGTTACCTTCGAATGTAAAGCTCCTAATGTTCTATTTTCTTTCCAAAAAAAACGTACGAAGATATTTTTTTTAGTAACTATAGAACGTACGAATATGCTTTGCTGTTTCGTGGTAAGACCCGGTTGACTGTTTGACTGTAAATAAAACAGATTTGCTCATTAAGTCAATCTCGTGTGCATTCAGTGTTCCAAAAGTCAAAACGAAATCTATAAATATCATTACTACTACAACAAATTTCAGGAGTATTATTTCTTATTTTAGGGGTAAAAAGGAAGAATGACTATTTTCTGTCAAGAGAATGAATGTTATACCCTCTCACACAAACTGACTCAAGACCAAGAAAATTACTACATTGTGTCAGCTCTCCGACATGTTGTCTCCGGTACCGGCAATGGTAGGGTGAACGATGAAGCTGCTCAGCTTTTGTTGGAAGTTCAAAATGCTAGTAGTGGTAGGAGCAATATTGATGTGGATTTAGAGAGGGGGAAGAAGAGGAGGAGAAATACAAAGAAGGAATTTAGGGGAGTAAGACAAAGACCATGGGGAAAATGGGCCGCTGAGATACGTGACCCGCATAAAGCCCAACAACTTTGGCTTGGTACTTTTGTTACCGCTGAAGATGCTGCTAGAGCTTATGACAAAAAGGCTATAGAATTTAGAGGTGAAAAGGCTATAACCAACTTTCCTATTACAGAATATGCTGATGAGATTAACAAGTCGCCAACTGTAGTAATGGAAGAATTAATACAAGTCATTAATGGTGTTGAGGTGGCTGTTAATGGTGAAAATAGTAGTAGTATGCAAAATGGTGATGAGGACGACGACTTTTGGGAGACGTTAGAAGATGATGGACTTGTCAAGCGGATCAATATGTTCTTATGATCCTCTCTCTATTTTTGGGTCTGAAAATATCTTTTATTCTTTGGTTTGTCTGACGTCGTTTTCTTCAACTTTTTTTGAGTGGCTACTAAGGAGTGGTAGGAAATATCTTGTACTAGTATTGAGTAATAATGTACTCAAGTGTTGAGAGGCTGCAATCAAATCATATATATATAGTTTATATATTAAATATTATGCGTTAAATACATAAAAGAACTTTTCTATGATTCGAGGTTAAAATTTGATAATTATTTGTGGGATAAATGAATTTATTGCCCTTGTTTCTTCAAAGAAATTTACATATTCTAAAACCACCATACATATAGAGATCCCCCCTTCGATTTTTTTCTTAATTACAAAAGCAGAACAGAGCAGCCAAAATGTAAACAAATGATATTTTTGTGATAATATAATTAATCATTTTGTGCTTGTCAAATTAGTGACATTATAATATATTTTGTTTTATTTTAAGAGATAATGATATACTTATCATTTTAAAATCCTAAATTTGCGTGACTATAGCATAGTGTTCTTTATAACAATAACATACTTTAAAAATATTAATCAATTAGATGTCATCATATAACTTTATTCTATCTCATCTCCTTCAACAAATAACCCTTGATAGTATGGCTCACCAGGTGTGGATGCAATTAGTGATTCAGCAGCTTACACACCCAACCGAAATCCATAACTAAATCGAGTATTTAAGTATACCCTCTGTCCGCTCTATATTATTAATTGATTATCTTATTAAAAATAATTGTCTCATATTAGTTGTTCACCTTATTAGATTAAGAAATTATTAATTAAAATTTTCATGTATTACCTTCGCAATTAATTGTTTTTAAAAGTGTTCACGTTTATTTGTAAAACTCCCAAGAAGTTTTTTAAGATATAACTTAGTAAATTATTTTCTTATTTATGATTCTTTAATATGCGTGTAAAGAAAAATAATCAACTAATATGAAATTGAGAGAGTATTATAATACTTAAAATTAATTTAAAAACCAAATTACAACTCCCTCTATATTAAATAAATTGTTTGACAAAAAAATTCAAAGTTCAAAAATAAGTGAATTATTGATTTTTCTTTTCTTATTTACCCTTCATTTAATGAGATTTTTAACTAGTTCATATTTTTTAAGATTATAATTTTAAAAAAATATAACATATATCTAAAATATTTTTCGTAATAGAGTACACAATAATTCACTTAATATAGAGCAGAGGCCAGCTGAGGGAATAGTACTTTTTTGGCATTAAAATTAAAGAATAGTACTTAAAATCACTATTATGAAATTTATTATCCAATTCGGAGTAGTAGTTACCCTGAAGCTTCTATATATAGAAAGTTCTAATTTCTTTCCAGAACTTACGAAGATGTAACTACAGAACCTACGAATATGTCACATGGGCCAATTTTTCAAAATAGCCACGTGGAGTAATCAGAGTTGCTCATTACGTGGCCTACATATGAGTTAACTCGGTGTTGAGTAAGTGTTCCAGCTCACCCCACCGCAGCCACATATACCCAAAACGAAATCTATAAATAAGCACACAATTATATATCCATCTCAAATCATTAACAACTACAACAAATTTCAGAAAAAAAAATGAATAGATTCTGTCAAGACTGATCTCTACTTCAAGAAAATAAACTGACTGAAAACCAACAACTTCACTACATGGTGTCAGCTCTCCGACATGTTATCTCCGGCGAAGCTGCACAGCTTTTGTTGGAAGTTCAAAATGCTAGTAGTGGTTTGCCACGTAGGAGCATTAATGTAGAGTTGGGGAAGGGGAAGAAAAGAAGAAGGAGGAATTCTAAAAAGGAATTTAGGGGAGTGAGACAAAGACCATGGAGAAAATGGGCGGCAGAGATACGTGACCCGCATAAAGCCCAACGACTTTGGCTTGGTACTTTTGTTACTGCGGAAGATGCTGCTAGAGCTTACGACAAAAAAGCTATAGAATTTAGAGGTGAAAAGGCTAAAACCAACTTTCCTATTACAGAATATGCTGCTACTGCGGTTAATGATGAGATTAACAAGTTGACATCTGTAGTAATGGAAGAAGAGAAAGAATTATTAGTACAAGTCCTTAATGGTGGTGACGTGGCTGTTAATGGTGAAAATAGTACTAGTATGCAAAATGGTGATCATGACGACGACTTTTGGGAGACATTAGAAGATGATGGACTTGTCAAATGGATCTCACAAGATATGTTCTTCTGATCCTCCTTCATCTAGTCGGCGGCTTAGGTTTATCTGTATCATGAAAATATCTTTATTTCTTTGGGTTGGTTTTTCGTTTCCTTCAACTTCATTTGCGTGGCTACCAAAGAGTGGTAGGCGCGCAATATCTTGTAGACTCTAGTATTTAGTAATGTACTCAAGTGTTAATTAAAAGAGGGTGCAATCATATATTATACGTTAAAAATAAAGAATAATCTAATTTGATTACCTGGTACAAATTTTAAGAATATTTTTTGAAAATATTCTAATGGTCTTAATTTAACACAAAAGTACTTCTCTAGCTATTTATCAAGTTTATGCGATATGACTACTACATATATATATACCAGTAAAATTACTATCTAATAATATTAGAAATTTATAAAATAATACTTAAAAACTATTAGTCATTAAAACTAAAACATTATATTATCTTATGTACAAGATTACGTAGTAATAAACATTAATAATGTAGCGGAAAATGAAAATTATTACATCTTATCATTTATCATTAATAACATAAGCATAAATTAATGACTGTAAAAATACATACCAGGATCTGTAACATAAGCAATGGTGTTAGTGAGCCACACAACAGGAGCAAAGTACACAAATATTTAATTGTGAAGAAGAAGAAGAAGTGGTTCAGAATTTTCTTTGTTTTAAAATGAGAGGAAATTCATCTATTTATAGACAACAAATGATAGTGTAAATAAATGTTTAGTGTGCCTTATCAGAAATGTTACAATTATTTGAGAAAGTTGCAACCCTTCGAAAAGGTCACAACCTTTCATAAAAGTCATAGTTTTTCATAAAAGTCACAACTCTTCATTAAAGTCGCAACTTTTTATAAAAGTCACAACTTTTCATGAAAGGGAAAGACTAGTTTTAAAAATAAATAAATTAAAAGGAAATTCTAGTTTGTGGTGGCGCCATATAGGCGGGCCTAAGGTTCTCTTTTATATATATATATATATATTTATACACGCTATCTTAGATTAAAATTTTAATATTATTTTAATCTAACACTTAAAATTTGTAAAGTTAATAATATTTATGTGTATTCACTTAATATTAAATTTGATAATTTACTATCGTAAAAATGCATACATATAACTAGGAGAGTTTACGGTTTGAAAAAAAAATCTAGCCAAATCAAAAAATCAAACCAAATCGATTAAATACATTGCTTTTATTTGGATTTGGTTTTATTTGGTTCTAGATTTTTAAAAATCGATAATATTTGGTATGATTATTATTTTGTTTTTAAAAATTCAAGAAATAATCGAGCCGAACAGACAAATTATATACATACATTTTATTATTACACAAACATAATATATTATTTTACAATTTTAAAAATCTAATATTTGTTTTCATCAAAATTTATTTAGAAATTTACTTATGACACCAAAAATACCCAAGGTGAGAATATTTATCGTATTTGTTTCATGTATATGAGTGTCTATGACAATTATGAGTTTGAAAATGTCATTTTCTCTTCCTTCTAAGCTAAAATATTGAATTTTGAAGCTTTACTATAGTAAATTTAGTGATCAAAAGTCTTGTAATGTTAGTCATTCTAACTTTTTTTGTTTTGAATGGATTGTTGACACCTTTTTCACGTTTTGAATGAATTGTCTCTTTTATTTTTGTGTATGGTTATAATTGAATAACCAAATCAAATCAAATCGAAACGGATAACAATTAAACTGATAAATGTATATTATATTTGGTTTGGTTGAGTTTGATTTTGATAATTTTATAACCGATTAAGTTGATTTTGATTGTGATTTTTAATTTTGGTTTTGACCGATAACCGATCCAAACCGACCCATGAACACCCCTACATGTAACTTACTTTAGATTAATAACTTACTACCACACAAAAATATATAAACTTATTTTAGATTAAAATTTTAAATTTTATTCCACACCACATAAAATTGGCAATGCTAATAATATTTGTAGATATTCATTTTACACTTAATGAGATGATTTACTAATATCATACAAATCCATATATTATACATATAACTTATTTTTGATTAAAATTAAAATTATTTTAATCAATACCTATTTAAAATTTACAGTGTTAATAATATTTATAGGTACTCAATTGATACTCGGGGTGAGATGATTTTCTACCATTTATCTATTTTCTTATCTTTGAATGTTAAAATATATTTACAATGTTAGTTAAAAAATAAAGAGGATTCTTAGCTCGATAATGTGACGCTCTGTAAAATTAAGATGACGTCCATTTATTTCTTTTCTTATTTTAGAATGTTAAAGAACGTCTACAATATTAGTTTTTTTTTTAAAAAGAAGAAAAAAATCCTTAACCTGGTGATGTGATGCTCTTTGAAATTAAGATGACCATTTATCTATTTTTATTTTTATTTTAGAATGTTAAAAAGCATTTACTATATTAGTTTTTAAAAAATAGAATCCTTAGTGTATGATGTGACGCTCTCTGAAATTAAGATGATCATTCATCTATTTTCTTATTTTAGAATGTCAATAAACATTTACAATATTTTTTTTAAAAAAAATCCTTAACTAGATGATTTGATGCTCTTTGAAATTAAAATGACCATTTATTTATTTTCCTATTTTAGAATGTTAGAAACATTTACAATATTGGTTTAAAAAAATAGAAGAGGATCCTTACCCCAGTGATGTGACACTTTTTAAAATTAAAATGATCATTTATTTATTTTCTTATTCTTAAAATGTTAAAAAACAATTACAATATTAGTTAAAAAAGAAAAGGGGATTCTTAGCCTAGTGATGTTGCATTTTTTTAAAATTAAAATGACCATTTATCTATTTTCTTATTTAAGAATGTTATAAATATTTTACAATATTAATCAAAAAAGGGAAAGAGGATCCTCAGCCCAGTAATTAAGACGACCTATTATCTATTTTCTTATTTTAGAATATTAAAAAACATTTACTATATTAGATTTTATTTTTATTTTTTAAAAAGAAGGAACCTTAGCCTGGTGATGTTAAGATGACCATTGATTTATTTTTTAAAATTTTAGAATGTCAAAAAATATTTACAATATTTGTTAAAAAATAAAGAGGATTCTTAATTCGGTAATGTGACGTTCTCTGAAATTAAGATAACCGTTTATCTATTTTCTTATTTTAGGATGTCAAAATATATTTTTAAATATTAGTTGAAAAGGAAAAGAGAATCCTTAGCTTGGTGATGTGGCGCTCTTTGGAATTAAGATGACTATTTATCTATTCCTTATTATAGAATGTTAAAAAACATTTACAATATTATATTTTTTTCCTCTGAAATTAAGATGACCATTCATCTATTTTCTTATTTTAGAATGTTGAAAAAACATTAACAATATTAGTTAAAAAAGAAAAGAGGATCCTTATTATGTGGCGCTATTTAAAATTAAGATGACTATTCATCTATTTTCTTATTTTAGAATGTTAAAGGATATTTACAATATTAGTTAAAAAAGAAAAGCTCAAAAGTCACCATCTTAATTTGTTAAAGAGTACATGAACCATCCCATTTACATTCAGATTCACTTCGAAAGGTCATTCTACTGCCCGATAAAACATTGAAGAAACAATATTCCTTGATGTCCAAATCTCCACAAACAACAACAGAAAATACAAAATCTCAGGTATCTTATCAATTTCTTTGACAAACTTCATTCGTTATTATTTGTTGTGTTATCAAACTAAACATTCAATGTTTTTGTCTTTCTTTCTTTATTTTTTCTTTTCGTCTTTATACTACAATAATCATTTTATAATTTGTGGAAGCACTAGAGAAATAAAACGAGCTCAAATGTGGATCAAAGTTGATGCAAATGATCCATATACTAAACCTTAAATATTATTTTTGAATTGTGATATATTAATTGTTATTGTGTTAATGAAAAAAGTTGAACAATCATTCTCAACTTAATGTGTTTTTCAATTTTTTTTTTCTTGACCATATAAGTGAACCAAAACATATATTATCATTGATGTGGATCCTATATATGATAATAAGAAATATTATAATAATTTTAGGGTGAAAATCATTTCATCCTCCATTTTTATTTTTAGAATCAAACTCCCTCCTCAATTTGAATAATAATCAACTTCCTCCTTTATTTTATGTATTGTCCATCTTATCCTTGTTATATCACATATATGTAATACCTCTTATATATATATATATTTTTTTTTATTTATTTTTTTTTAAATTTTGGTATTTATTACTTTTTTCCTTAAGTTCATTAATATTGTAAGTAGAATAATATATTTGTGAATTTTCACAAAATTGATATTATTTTTATGATCGTTATTTCAATATAATATGTATTAAGTGTGTGTATATGTATGTATGCATATATTTTTGTCTTATTCCACTCTCTTACTCTCTAAGGTTCATAATACTCCCTTTTTGATATGACACCTCTTTAAAAAATAATTAGAGGTGTATTTTACTAAACTAACATTATTAATAATGCTTTGAAACTTTAAATTTAACTACTACTACTATTTTATGCAGTTATTTAATACTAAAGATAGAAATAAAAGAATATCAAAAAATTCTTTTGATTTCATAATTGGACAACTAATAAAAGTAATTAACTATTCATGGAATGAGAGTCAAGTGATATAAATGGTAGAGATATTTTCTATTGCCTATATAAATAAATAAGGTTTGATTGACAATGATGGAGTATTACATAAATTATAATTTAAAAACTAACTAAATACAAAATTTAAGAATTTGACCTTAATTAAATTAATATTTTTGTATCTCCTACATCGAAATGTATTTATATGGTTATTAATATTTGCTATTTTCAATTGTATAAATAAATATTAGGGGTTTAATTATTATAAATAAAACTAATTTTATTATTATACTAATTTACTTCATTATAGGATATCCTTAGCTTATATACTTAATCAATATTTCTCATTGTTTTCGTTCAAAAAAATAATGTTTATGCTTTTACGAAAAAATTGTTACGTGAATTAAGATAAACAATTTTTTTTTATAAATTCTAAAGAAGTAAAATAAAGTTGATAATAAAAGGCTGTAATATACATTTTTACATTTTAATTAGGAAGAAGGAGAAGTTTGATAAATGTTCAAAATTTAGGGTGGGTGGGTGATTTGAAAGCAAAGTTGGTGGTGAAAATAATTTTCACTCATAATTACTATATTCAAATATTCTTCCTATTCACATGTAATTCAATTCATTAATGTAATAATTCTTAATGAATTGCTTTGGGAAAGCAATTTTAACAAATTATAAATTTTAATAAATGTATATATCAAACTAAATTAATGGCAAGTAAATCTTATAAATATTTGAGAAGAGAGTCAACAAATCATTAATTACTAGATTACAAGTAAGAGCTATAAATAGAAGTCCTCCATTATTAATTTTTCTCACCTCATCACTCATCAACAATACTAATCTTGCTTCTTCTTTCAAATTGATTAAGCACATATGGCTTCATCATCAGGATCTGACAATGCTTCAGCTGAGAAAAGGTCTTCAAAGGATAAAAAGAATGTAAGTTTTCCTAATTTGATTATCTATCTATATAGAAATTGCTATGTTGCTCGGATTCTTCATTTTCGTTGTATC
>JAJOOF010012475.1:0-22239 GCA_029582545.1 Solanum lignicaule
TTTCAAGCTTCTTCTTATTCATTTTAAATTGTCGGAGTTACACAATTAAAACGAAATTACATATAAACCCCTCATAGAACCTCATTATAAAGTCAACACAAGGTCATAGGCTCTTGCTTAACCTATCATTTTTTTCCGAGTCGTTACATGGATAATAACACAATTCAAGAAATTAAACTACTACAAGAAAAATTTCATAGTATTCATCTTGCTACAATTCACCCACATCACATATTCATAAATTATGGTTAGGGGGAATTCATGGATTCATGGGAGATTTTAGCATTAAACCACCATAAAACAGCAATTCAATCATAAAATATGATAATTAAATCATTGAAAACGTTTTTAGGAAGAATCCATGACTTGTAGTGAAAACCCTGGGTTTTTAGAGACTTTTCTTCTTTGAAATTGAAAGTTTGAGGGCTTCACGGATGAAAAAATTCCATGAATCAAGACTACCATACCTTAGATGAAGAAATCCAACCAAAATCGTGAGAGTAAACCCCCTTCTTCAATGGAGTATTAGAGAGAAGATTTTTGGAAAGAGTTGAGTTGGTTATGATTTGGGTAGTTAAGATTTATGAAGTATATGAGGTGTTTAATGACTTAAAATACCTATATAAGTCTAAATAATCAAATATAAAAGGACTTCACTTCAAACTAACCTCAAAAGAAATTACCTAATTTACCCCTCCCTTGGCCGAAACCCAGGCAAAATTGCAGGCATGACCTACGCCCTAGACCTACGGTTCGTAAGTTGGCCTACTGGTCGTACTGCCGGTCCGAAGATCATGACATGCAGCTCATCATTGAGGGCATGACCCACGACCCCCACCTACGTGGCGTGGGTCCACCTACTGGCCGTAGATGCCATGCGTAGGTGGCCTTGTTTGGGCAGTCTTGGTAGATTTGGGGCAACTTTGAGGTTAAGCTTTAGGGTCCTCCTCAAGGACCCTTGGTTGGTCCTTAGGGGGTCGTACCTTGATGTTTAACCCCTAAACCCCTATCCTAAGTTCAAGAAACCATTTCACACTTCTAAGCCACACATCAAACTCAAAAACTCTCACGTAAGGCTCTAGTTCCACCTACTAGTTTTCTGGGTGTTACAGTTAGTCTCGCTGAGAAAGTTTATCATGATTGTACAGTTTCTGTCAATCACATGAACAACATGGCTAAGTTAGTCAAATTAGACAAGGTAGATTTTGATGTCAATCTAGGTATGGACTGGCTTCATGCTTGTTCTGCCTCAGTTAATTGTAGGACTCGAGTAGTTAAGTTCCCGTTTCCTAATGAGCCAGTTATAGAGTGGAGAAGTAGTTGAGCAGTGCATATAGGTCATTTTATTTCGTATCTTCAGGCGAGAAAGTTAGTTTGTGTCCTCAAATGTTTATTTTGTGCCAATAACTAATGTAAAACCCTTGATTTCCAGGTATGTGGATCGAAGAACAAAGCAAGGACACAAATTTGCAAAAAAGAACAAAGCGAGCTGAAAAAATGAAGAAATGCAAGCTTGGTGATCGCTAAGTCCACTTGGCGAGTCACCAAACGGGTATTTGACCACCTAAAGTTCTAGTGTGCCAAGCCCTGAAAGAGAAAACCATGTTGGCTAGAGAAAGGAGCAGTCGATGAATCACCGAGTGGATCCACGATGCAGTGTTAGATCACCGAAAGTTACGGACGTTGATGATGCTGAAGGTCAAGGGCAAAAAGGGCGATGGAAATGAACAAAGGTTGGATCGCCAAGTTGATCGGCGAGCCCGACTTACTTCATCGAGTGGCTATTCGCATCACATTTTTGGCGACTATAAATACATTTTTGAACATTTAGTTTAGTATCATTATTCATTTTGAAATATATCAAATTTTGAGTATTGAGACAAGTTTTCTCTAGTTTTTCCTAAGCTTTGAAGAATTGAAGTTTCTTCACTTTTGAGAAATTGGAAGTGGGTCTTTGAGATTCTTTGAATTGGAACATTGTAAGAACGAAATAAATCTTACTCAGTTGATGAAAACTCAATTTGGTAACGATTTTTATCTTTTTATGATGTCTAGATAAAACCCCAATTCTTGGGGTGTGATTATGTCATTATGGGCTGTTTTATTTTATTGGTATTGCTAATTGTTAGTTTAAATGTTTTTTAGAAGTGAGTTCAATCAGTAATTATGGTTTAATTTAGGAATTGTAGTTGCAAATGCAGTTCTACCCTTGTGTTTTTGGCTTGCTCGAGAGAGAGGTTTTAAAACTAAGCTTATTGATTGATGGTCAGTGGGTATTGGGTTGACATTGGTTTAGCTTGAGAGAGTGAATCCTAAACTCAATCCCACATAATCAGCTCAAGAGAGTGATTAGACTAAAGTGTGGGCTGGTCTGAATTTGCTTGCTTGTTGATATTAGATAGAAATCAACTTCATTCAAGGTAAATTGTTGGAGAGAAAATTTATTCCCTTTATGTCTTAGCGCACTAATATACAGTTATTTCCTAACAGTTGTGATTACCCATTTGTCTATATTAGCATATAATTGAATCACATCCCAAGAACCAGTCTCATTATTGTTTTATCGTATTGTTTGCTACTACTGTAGTTGATAATTAAAACCAAAACCCCCTGTTATTTGACATTCGTGTCACCCCTAATTTGAATTATGTTTTTATTCGATAATGTTTATTCCTATGACTGAATTGACCATATTCATACTTCCTAATTGATTCTCAAACACGTACCACTCCCTGTGGGATTCGACCCCAACTCATTTAGTGGGTTTTATACTGACTAGCGATCGTTTACACTTAGAATTGGATGAAATGTCCTTGATACGTTAAATTAAAATAGTGCCGCTGCTGGGGAGTGATGTTGTTTTAGATTCTTTTGGTAAAGTTGAATTTTTTTATTTTTAGTCATAGTTGAATCTACTTACTTTTAGTTTTGGTTTTCGTGTTGCTGTTAGAAACAAAGGAAATGAGTGTCAACGGAAGCAATGATAGACAGGTGGGCCACCAATCTGACATCGGCAAGCTCAACGATGTCAATGAGCTGAATGTTAATGACCCTCATCTAATGGGAGGAATTGGTGCCATTCGCTTGCCTTCGGCTGAAGGGAACGTTGTGTTCCACATTACAAGCACCATGTTGCAGCTCTTGCAATTGAAAGGGTTGTTTGGTGGGTTGGCTCATGAGGATCCTCATAAGCATATTAGAAACATTGTTGATGTTTGCAGGCCGTTCTCCTTCAAGAACATATCCGAAGAGTCGGTCCGATTAAGGTTGTTCCCGTTTTCTCTAATGGGAGAAGCATGCAAGTGGTTGGCTTAATTGCCAAGAGACTCCATCACTTTATGGGAAGAGCTTGTCACCGCATTTCAAGTGCGATTTTTTCCTCCTTTGAAGATGATGACACATAAGGATAGCATCCAAAGCTTTAAGCGTTTGGAGGGTGAGCCAATTCATGAGACTTGGCTGAGATTCAAGAAGTTGGTGTTGCAATGCCCAACTCACAGTTAGCCCGACAATGTTTTGTTATAATACTTTTATTGAAGCCTTGATTCGGTGAACAAGGGAGTAGCTGACCAACTTTCTCTGGGATTTTTGATGCAACAACCTTACGTGGTAGCAGCCCAACTCTTGGATGGAATGACCAAAATTAATCGAGCATGGTGTACCCGCGAAGATCAGGTCTCCTCTCTCACTTTTAAGTTGACAAAGGATCAATTTTAGAAAGATAAAGAGAGGGACAAAAACATGGAAAAGATCATGACCCAACACGACATTTTTTCTAAAAATGTCATGGGAGCTGGTGCTAGGAGTGTCAATGTTGTGGGTGTTGGGTGTGTAAACCCCGAAAAGGCCAAGTTTGAAGCACTGTATAATGAGGAGGTGAACTTTCTAGCCAACCAATGAGGTGGTTATCATACAAACTACCCGAGCCAGGGAGGTAACCAAGGTTGGAAAAAGGATGAAGGTTGGAGAGATCGTGGTAGAGAGTGGATGGATTGTAACCCCACTTGGAAGGAAAGAGATCGGGAGAAGGATAGGTTTGTTCCTCCCCACGAGCGTCAAATGCCAAAAGATTCTGAGGGTGGCCATTCTGAGGATATGGTCTCTCGTATTCTCAACAAGGTTGAAGGGTCCGATAATTTTTTTAAAGAAATGAAGGAAGTTGTATCGACCCTTAGCCAGACGGTTACTTCTCACTCCGTCTCTATCAAGCAGTTGGAGACCCAAATGGGTCAGATTTTGTCTCATTTAAATTCGAGACAACAAGTGGGGTTGCCTATTGATACTATGGCAAACCCCAAGAATGAAGTTTGAGTGACGACTTGCATCGTGCCATGACGTTAACTAAGGCGTTGCTTGGGAGACAACCCAAGTTTTTATTTGCTTTATTTTTTATTTTGAAATAATCATGGATTTTGCAGGTTGAAGTGTAGAATATGTTTAAAAAGTGCATGTTGGCGAGCAATATGTCCAGTCGGCGAATCTCCGAAGAGGTCGGCAAGCTCGACCTGGACCGCCGTTGAACTCAAAAAATTCTAAGATCAGAGTCTGTAAAATTTGTGGGCCCTTAGACTAGTCGGCGAGTCGCTGAACAGGTCGGTGACCTCGACTCTGTCCGTCGTTTGGACCCCCACATTAACTGGTGGTCCTGTAAAACTCGGCGAGGTATGTAACCACTCGGCCTGTCACCGAGTGATTCGGCGAGCAAAATTAATGTCGCTAAAAGGGTGAGAAATGGACAGTTTTTAAAGGCCAAAGGTTTAAAAATTCAAACTCTTTCACATTCCCTAACATTTTAACTTCCTAAGATCACACCCGCACTATATTTTTCTATTGTTTTGTATTTATACCGCTGCCTAGTCGTCAATCTTGTGTTTGGAGTTGGAATTCTTTGCCGCCTACCTTTTCAATGTATTTATTCGGCATTAAAGGTTGGTTTTTCGAACCCCAAACTTGCATTTAGCGGTTTTACTCAATTGCAATTATTTTGTTTTTAGTGATGTGTGATGGGCCTCTCTGAACCTATGTTTGGGTGCTTGTTTGCTGAATTTAATTATAATATCATGCCTAAAATGCCTAATCGTTAATTTCCCAAATTTCGTACTTTAAAATTAATCTAAATTGTTGGGTTGTGCTAAAATATTATTGGGTCTAGTCGGGTGAAGTCTGAGTGGCACATAATTGTGCTTAATGATGCATTTTTCCCGATGATGAAGCATTTGACATCATTCCTAAGGGCGTAAGTCATCTAATGGCCAATTTTGACCAAACCGGGAGAAGTCTGAGTACCCCGAGGGAATGGTTCATATGGGTCTAAGTCTAATTGTGAGAGTGTTTGGTTTGATTTTGTTTTCAGGGGATGCGGGGTTGATTTTGGAAGTCATGGGAGAAAGTAGGCACGTTGAGCAGTTTGGCGAGCTGGGTCGAGCTTACCGAACCACTCAGCAGTTTACCAAAGTTCCCCAATATCGCCTTTAATTTCATGCTTCTATTGAGTTGGGTTCTGTAATTTTTGGCGAGAAGATTGAGTTTGTTGAGTACCCTCGGAGACTCGCCGAAAATCCTCTTTGATCGCCCTTTCTGCGCCCCTAACCCTTAAAATACATTGTAACTTTCGGCGGGCTTGTCTGTGGTTGCCGAATGATGTCTGTGATTTGACGAAAGGCCTTTCCCATCACCGACTGGCAAATTTTTCTGGAAAATTTTGAGCCAATACTTTCAACGAGCCCGATCTAGCTCGCCATAGTGATTCGGAGACTCACCGACTGGTTCGGCGAGTCTTTCTGCAATATGATTTATGTCATTTTTATTGAAGTATTTCTAACAGTTTTCAATTTGTGTTGCAGATATGGCTAGACCGAAAGTGGCAGGTCGAGACATGCTGCCCCGCAAGAAGGCTAAGGGAATCACAATCAATGAGGATGCAATTGCATCCAAGGCAAATGATACCAAGCTTCCCACCACATGTGGGAAGGGAAAAGGGAAAGGTAAAACACCTGCTCCTGCATCATCGGAGGTCAGCTCCGACAGTTACGACATATATTCCACTCACCTCACCACTTCTGAGAGTAAGGGTGAGCACCAGGATCCTCGAGCAACCACTTCTGAGCCTGATGATTATGAGTTATTGTCAGCCCAGAGAGTTGAGCTACGTCCCAAGAGGCTGAATGATCTATCTAGGTTCAGGATTCCCCAGGCCACTGCTTCTCCTCCTGCTCCAGCACAGGCTGTGGTTCCTGCATCAACTGCACAGGGTCCTCCTCCCCTATCTATGAATAGACTAAAGATCGAGGGGCTGAGGACCATTATTGAAGAAACGAGGCTGTCTACTAATGGAGTCAAAGACGGATACCCGAAGATCATGAGCTGCTTGAAGTCTCACAAGTTCTAGCCATTCACTCGACCCTGTGGCCCTTATGTACCATACTGGGTCAGGGAATTCTACCCTGCCTACGGAGCCCTGGTGCCACAAGGGAAGAAGCAAGCAGCCAAATTCAAGTTGGTCGACTATGTGGTTGTCAGGAGCAAAAAAGTAAAGTGTGATAGTGATGCTATCAATGCAGTCCTGGAGTGTTCAAAGGAGATTGAGGATGACTGTCAGTACATGATCTAGATAAAGACATTGGAGAATATGAAAAAGTGGTTGGCTCCTCTGATATCTGACGATGCTACTAAGTGGATCGAGGTTGGAGCACCCATTGAAAAGAAAGACCTCAATATAGCAGCACAGTTCTGGTTTGGCTTCATCAGCAATACTATCATGCAATCCCAAAATGAGTCGATTCTTCGCCACGCAAAAGCAGCTTGCCTTGGTTGTATCATTGATGGGACAAGGATAAATTTGGGTATCATCATTGCACAGGAGATGGTCATGAGGGCCAAGCAGCGCCAAACCTCCCTCATTTTTCTGGTGTTGATCATTGAGTTGTGCAGACATTCTTGGGTACCTCGAGATGAGAAGAAGGATGTGGAAGTAATTCCCACCTCCTATACTAACATTCAGAGGATTGAGGTGGAATACTTGAAGGATGAGGCCGAGAAGAAGAAGGTAGCCCTAGTGGATACATCCCCGTTGTGGACACTGATGCATAACCTGCAAAGGCACCTTTGCCTACTCCGGCTCCTAGGCCTTCAAGTATATCTAGCACTGCCCCTTCCATGACGTCTAGTTCCTCTACAACTCACTTGCCTCCAAGGTCTGGTGCCTCTGCTGCTGCTTCTTCCTGACCTCTACTCACCCAGGTTGCGATACTACGAATCGGGCAGCTAGCCCATTCTGCTGATAGGCATGCCTCCAGGCTTGAGGCCACCATTCTGGGAATGATCGAGAGGACTCTTGTTGATGCTGTGACACCCTTGAGTGAGAATATTATTGCCCTTGCAGCACGGATAGCGGTGTGTGAGCAAGGCCAAGGGGCCACTAAGGAGGTGACGGCTCTAAAGGCCGTTATTGCTGAGTGGAAGAGAGATGTGGACCAGCTGAAGTCCACCGACATGTCATTTTTTTTTGTACTGTGGAGATCCTTGATATGCAAGTTGATCCATATATGCCTCCAGCTACCACCGAAGATGAGGTTCGAACTGAGGAGGTAGTTGTTGCCGAGTCTGAGGCTAAAACAATGAGGAGCTGCTTGGTGTTGATGAAGAGGTTTCTTATGAGGGCCTTACAGAGAGTGAGGAGGCCATGGTAGATTCAGTTGTGCAGACACACCCTTGACTGACCGTAGTGGATCAAGTGTTGTTGATGCTACACTAGGCACTGATACCCCGACAGATGGAGCGACTGTGTAGACAAGATTTTCTTTACCTCCCTCTCTGTCACTTTTATTGATTTTTAGTGTTTTTATTGCATTTGAGGACAAATTGCTTTTTTTTGTTTGTGATATGGTGAGATATTTCCATACCTACCTCTTGTGATTATTGTTTCTATTTTTTTTATATATTGGGATTTTGTGCTGTAAATTGTATATTGGCACTGTTTTGTGGATGTTTCAGCTTGTGGCTCCGTATTTTGAATGCAAATGGTTTTTGACCCCTTCTAAAAAAATTTGTGCCACCTCTTGTTGTGTTTCAATGTGGTTGTTCTTGTGCAAATTTAAGTGTCGGTCATGATCAATACCGATGACTTGTATATTGCTCTTAATCGAACAAAAATGAATGTGCGGCTACGATGAGGCCAAATGAAGTTGCATAGACAATATGTGAACTTTTTGCATCTCGTTGTGACTAGCCGTTTATCGAATGAGTCTCTTGTGATGAACATTGCACACTAGCGAAAATGTGGACTCTTGTTCGATATTGGTGCCAATACCTTGTGTGATGAGCTTACCGTGAACCATGTGTGATGACACCTAGAATTTACCCCGTTGGTCCGATTGACTAAGCGATGCAAGCTCTTGAAATGATCTTAGGAAACTATTTTAAAAAGTGAAACAATTTGACAATATACAACCTTGTGACTGTGTAAACCTTGCTGGAACTCCCTTTTTGAGCCTTATCCTTTTCTTGGAAGAAACTTTAGCAAATGAGACCTCATTTATCCTTTCACCTTTAATCCTCATGAAGTATGGTTTGTTTGAATAGCCAACTTAGGCCGAAAGCCTAAGTTGGAGGTGTGGTGAACGGAGAAGGTAAATCAAGAAGTGGAAAGAAATCCCTCTTTTATCCATGGTTGTAAGAAAGTTGGAATCCCTTCATACAAAAAAAAAGAAAAAGAAAAGAAGAATGAAAAAGAAGAAGAACGAAAAAGTTGTGAAAGTTGCAAAAGAAATGGGGTATTCGGTATTCCATGAGAAGTGAATAATGGGGTAAATTTTTTAGCATTAGGGAAAATGTTGAATAAAAGGAAAGAAAGTGTTGTTTATACCACATTTCATGAGGATAGTTGCCACTGAGCCTAAATGACCATACATTTACACTCAGCCCCGTTACAAGCCTTGAAAAGACCTTTTTGATCTTGAGTGAGCTGAAGCGAGTGTTGACTGGAAAATAAGGGCAAACATATGGGTGAAGTCATGCATGTGTTCATCTTTGTGAGTGTGAGAGTTGTATGTGATTCCAGAGCTTTAAATTGTGAAGAATAGTGTGTGAATTTGGAATCATTCTTTGTTTGAGGGAATTTGAGTACCTTTGTTGAGTTTGAACTTGCATTTGAAGCAAGTATTGTGAACTTGAGAATCTTTGGTAATGGTGAGTCACAACTTAAACTTTTGAGTGCACAATTGATCATTGCATGAGTAAGTTGAGTCTTGTTGTGTGCATTCATGATTGAGACTTGTGTAGCACTGTTTGAGACACCCTTTTTGAATTGCTGAACTTGAGTTTTACTTGAGGACAAACAAAAGTTTAAGTTGGGGTGTTGATGAGTCTGAGATTTGGACTCATTTACGACTCTATTTAGAATGATTTAGTGTCATCAAATGTTTATTTTGTGCCAATAACTAATGTAAAACCCTTGATTTCCAGGTATATGGATCGAGGAACAAAGCAAGGCACTAATTTGCAAAAAGGAACAGAGCGAGATGAAATAATGAAGACATGCAAGCCTGGTGATCGCCAAGTCCACTTGGTGAGTCGCCGAATGACTATTTGACCGCCTAAAGTTCTAGTGTGCCAAGCCCTGAAGAAGAAAACCAAGTTGCCGATAGAAAGGAGCAGTCGGTGAATCACTCAGTAGTTCCGTAATGCAGTGTTGGATCGCTCAAAGTTATAGACCTTGAGGATGCTGAAGGCCAAGGCAAAAAAGGGCGATGGAAATGACCAATGGGTGGATTGCCAATTTGATTGGCGAGCCCGACTTACTTCGCCGAGTGGCTATTCGCAACACATTTTTGGTGACTATAGATAAATTTTTGAACTTTTAGTTTAGTATCAATATTCATTCTGAAATATATCGAATTCTGAGTATTGAGACAAGTTTTCCCTAGTTTTTCCTAATTTTTGAAGAATTGAAGTTTCTTCACTTTTGAGAAATTGGAAGTGGGTCTTTGAAATTCTTCGAATTGTAACATTGTAAGAACGAAATCAATCTTACCCAGTTGATAAAAACTCAATTTGGTAACAATTTTTATCTTTTTATGATGTCTACCTAAGACCATAATTCTTAGGGTATGATTGTGTGATTATAGGCCGATTTAGTTTATGGGTATTGCTAATTGTTAGTTTAAATGTTGTTTAGAAGTGAGTTCAATCAGTAACTGTGGATTAATTTAAGAATTGTAGTTGCAAATGCAGTTCTACCCTTGCATTTTTGGCTTGCTCGAGAGAGAGGTTTTAAAACTAAGCTTATTGATTAATGGTCAGTGGGTATTGGGTTGACATGGGTTAAGCTCGAGAGAGTGAATCCTAAACTCAATCCCACATATTCATCTCGAGAGAGTAAATAGACTAAGGTGTGGGCTGGTCTGATTTTGCTTGCTTGTTGATGTTCGAGAGAAATCAACTTTATTCGAGGTAAATTGTTCGAGAGAAAATTTATTCCCTCTATGGCTTAGCTTACTCACTATTATACAACTATTTCCTAACAGTTGCGATTACCTATTTGTCTATATTAGCCTATAATTGAATCACATCCCAAGAACCCATCTCATTATTGTTTTATCGTATTATTTGCTACTGCTACAGTTGATAATTAAAACCAAAACCCCCAGTAATTTGACATTTGTGTCACCCCTAGATTTGAATTATGTTTTTATGCTATAATGTTTATTCCTATGACTGAATTGACCATATTCATACTTCCTAATTGTTTCTCAAATACGTACCACTTCCTCTGGGATTCGACCCCAACTAATTTAGTTGTGTTTTATACTGACTAGAGATCGTTGACACTTAGAATTGAATGAAGTGTCCTTGATACTTTAAATCATGTGTCTATCACTTAGTCCAAGTTAATGACTCTAGTGTTGAAACACCGTCATTTACTACACAATTGTGGAAGTCTTTTAATGACAACAAAACTACCCATTCAGTAGAGGATTATGTCAAGTTATATCTTCAAGAGGTATTTAGACTTCATGGAGTTCCAGTGTCCATCATTTCAGATATAGGTGCACAATTTACTGCACAATTTTGGAAGTCTTTTAAGAAAGGTTTCGGTTCGAACGTGAACTTGAGTACTGCTTTTCATCCTCAGACTGATGGTCAAGTAGAGCGCACCATTCAGACTTTAGAAGATATGTTGAGGGCTTGTGTGATTTATTTTTAAGGTAATTGGGATGATCACATATCTCTCATAGAGTTTTCTTACAAGAATAGTTATCACTCTAGCATCCAGATGGCTCCTTCTGAAGCTCTTTATGGGAGACAGATCTCCTATTGGATGGTTTGACGTTGGTGAAGCTGGGTTGATAGGACCAAAATTAGTTCATCAAGCTATGGGCAAAGTGAGGATTATCCAAGAAAGGTTGAAAACAACGTAGAGTCGTCAGAAATCCTATACTGATGTTAGGAAAAAAGACTTAGAGTTTGAAGTGGATGATTGGGTGTACTTAAGGTTTCACCCATGAAGGTGTTATGAGATTTGGTAAGAAGGGGAATCTTAGTCCCCGATATATTTGTCCTTACATGATATCTAAATGGATTGGCAATATAGCTTATGAGTTGGAGCTACCGCCAAAGTTTGCAGCAGTTCATCCGGTATTTCACATTTCAATGTTGAAGAAGTGTATGGGTGATTCTTTACTTATTATACCAACTGAAAATGTTGGTATTAAGGACAACCTATCTTATGAGGAGGTTCCCGTTCAGATTCTGGATCGTCAGATTCGCAAGTTGAGAATCAAGGAGGTAGCGTCAATCAAGGTCGTATGGAGGAACCAGTTTGTTGAGGAAGCAACATGGGAGGCTAAGGAACATATGATGAAGAGGTACCCACATCTCTTTGAGTCCGGAGAAATTCCAGATCAAGGTACTAATTCTCTTCTTAGTACTCTTTAATTGATCTACTGAATGTGTTAAATTTGCATGTTGGGTGTTTGAGTTATGTGTTAGATAGTAATACCCTTAGTTCTACTTAGAGTAATCTCATTCGAGGATGAATGTTCCCAAGGGGGATATATTGTAACATCCCTCCTTAGAAAGTGCTACATTTATAAAGAATTAATTTGGAAAGAGTCAAATTGAATTTTTTTGCAAGTTATGCTAAGTTATGAGTTGTAGGTCAACTTCAAACGACCATAACTCTCAGTACATGATGAGTTAGGTGGCCCATAAATTATCAAATGAAAGGTCTTGGAATCCTCTTTCCAACGCCACCGAGCTTGCTAAATTTCTAGCTCATATGAGGGAGATAGGGCCATTTGAAATCTGTCTGTCCAATTAAGGAAAGTTACCCGAATTAGTGAGGGGTATTTTGGTATTTTCCTTACCCAATCAGATTAATTCGAAATAAGTATTATTTTTGGGGTTTAATCTGATTTGGGTCAGTTTGCATAATCAACACACTTAGGATTTTGAGGAGAGTTCAAGGAAAGGAGCAAAGAGAAAAGTTCTAGGCGTTTGTCAAGATTATGAGGATTTTCGAAGATTGTTTCACCAAATTAAGGTATGTGAGTTCTCATAGTTTTGGGTTCGTTCACCCACATCAATTATATTATTTTCAGCGAAATTTGCTTCTCAAAGTTGAAGGATTTAAGTTCTTGATAAGTGTTCTTGAAGTATTATTTTCGTTATTGAATTAGGATGGGTTTGATAAGTTCTTGAGATAATCGTATCGAGTTTAAGAGTTATTTTTGAGTAGATTCTTGTGTACTTGTATTGGGTTATTGAATCTAAGGAAAACTTAAGAAAATCAATCGATTTGAAGTGATTTAGGATTAGAAAACGAAAAGAAAAATTCGTCGGATTGTTCTGGGGAAGGGTGGAGCAGCGTGCCCCAGATGCACCAGAGGGTCTGGGGCGGCGCACCAGCTGTGAGCCAGATTAGTGTTCTAGAAGTCTAGGGGCTGGCGCCCCGCACCAATAATGCGCCTGGGTCGTCTGCCCCCACCCTTTCTCTGTCGTTTCATCCGTTTAAGTCCTTTTTAAGTATACCATTTTCTCCATACTGACTCTAATCACTCTAAACTACATCTATACATGCAAAGATCATTCATAACACGAATCATAACCTTAAATTCATAATTCATTTTGAAGGTAGAGTTAAGAGTTAAGTGTGAGAGTTCTTCCAAGTCTTTTTAAGAAGTCTTTTACAATCATTTTAAACTTGTTTTAAGACTTGAGCACTTGAGTTTGAGAAAGAGTAGAGTTGAGTTCAGTTTCTTTAAAATGATATATAGGAACTAAGCATTCCCAAGAGTAAATGTTTTCACATTAAAGATGAGATGAAGCACCGATTTCCAAAAGAGGTTTTGAGCAGTTTTGAGTACCATCTCTTTTAAGAAAAATAATTTTGAGTAATGATCTCAAACCAGATAAAGAGTTCTGTTTTTAAACATATGAGCTAGTTATTTTAGGTGTAGTATTGAGTACCGATATAGGGACGAGTTCAGATAACTCAAAGTCCTCATAAACTATGTAGCCAACGTGGGTAGAAAGGGTCATACTTTTTAGATGATTCCTTACTGTTTTTAAGCATAGACTAATGTATACACTTTGTTACTAGGTCCTATACCCCGACAAAGCATAGTACAGTTCTCGCAGCGTGAGCTAGACGTTGTATCATCACATAACTCATAGTGATGGTTGTGTTGGAGAATCTCCCAGAGAGTTTATTTTGTATTTTCATATACAAATAGAGTTTATTTTGTATTCTTACATAAAAAATTAGTATATTGTATTTTTAAATACATGAAATTGTTATCTACTGTTTTAAAAGCTTTTCTTTATAATGTATCTTTACTACTCCTTTAGATTGAAATGAGTTGAGTTAGTTGAGTTAGTTGAGTTGAGACGAGGTATGTTGTTTCTTCAATTCCAGTTCAAGCTTATGCCTTGTTTATATTTCTCCTCATATTCTCGTACATTCCATGTACTAATGTCATTTGGCCTACATTTTTTATGATGCAGATATAGATGACTAGGATCAGTATCCAACGCTTCGTTGATCCAGTTGAGTTCCAGAGTTGTTTGGTGAGCCTCTTTGCTTCCGAAGGATCCCTTATTATGTTTTTGTCATTTCAAGTTTGTTAGGATGATCAGGGGTCTTGTCCCGACATCCCTCATAGTATTAGAGGTTTCATAGATAGATAGACACTAGTTCATGAGTCTTTTCATTTTCAGTTGTTCATGTTGAGACTTGAGTTCCACTTTGTCCAGTTGAATGTTTCCTTTAAAACATTCTGACTTTATTATTTGAATTTATCTTTTGAGACTATTCTATGTTAAGTAAGTCTTTCGCTGAGAGTTGAGCCAGGCCAAGGGTTCGCTTGGGGACAACAATGGTTCTCGAGTGTCGGCCACGCCTAGGGTGTAGGCTCGGGACGTGACAAATGGAGTCGCACTTCGTATTTCTCCTTGAATATGCAATTAATAAGAAATTTTAGTGATTGTTACCTTTTTTGAAATATTATGTCCCATGATTTTCTTCTTCTATAGTTAAATATTTGTATTCTTTCAAATTAAACAAATTTAAAAAAAATACATAACTCAGCCCTATAACAACTAAACTATTTACATTTTAAATAAATATTAAAAATGTGGCTAAGGGATCCTATTAGAATTTAAAATATTGAAATTTAAAAAAATTTCCCAAAAAACTAATAACTAGACACACTTTATTACCATATATACATATTTTACCTCTAGTTTAAAAATATCACCCATAATATCACTCTTTAATAATTATACCATTTATTTTAATAGGATAAATCAGATACACAAAGCTCTTAAATATAGTACTAAATAATTATCTTAAAATCTTTCTCATTAATTAATGGGACATTAACAATTCAAGTTTTACTTTCTCACACCTCACACCAACCGTTTCCCTCCCCAATCCCAATACCCGTATGCATCTCACTCCACCTCCACGTAATTCACAAATATCCACCTTCTCCACTTCTTCCTTAACCATATCAATACATGTTTGCATGTACTAAATCCATAACTAGTTCTTTTAATTAGCAATATATAAAGAGGTAAGATTTTGTTCAATTTTTTCGCTAATATTTGAATGTATCTCGATTTTCACCACTTTTATGTATATGAGTTAAAGTTCAGAATTAGGGATTACATTTTTTGATGTTGTTCTTTATCCATAGAGCAATGACTCACAATTCACAAAATAGTAGGGGTTTTGTTAAGTATTTTTCCAATTCAATCAATTTTATTTGTTTATTTTCATTAACTTTTTTTGTAATGGTTGCAGGATATCAATCTTCACCTCCCAATATTCAAGCCAAAAATAGGTCTAAGTTTAGGAACAACCCAATAAAAATGGTAGAAAACCAAGCTTTAATTAACAGATCAGATACACAATTGAATCCAGACACATAGTTAATGCAACAAGCCGCAATGGAGTTTAACATACATGCTTTGGTATTTTTATCTACATAATTTTTTAATATGTTGATATTTTTCAACAAAGATTTATGAATTATGATATTTAAATGTTTTGATTTTCAATGTATATTATATATTTCACATTGTTTATGATTAGGGTATTTGTAAGGAGAAGTCAGATGTATCTCAGTCGATTTTAAGTGTTTATTGAGTTTTTGTATTTATTAATGAATTGAGATTTTTGTAAAGAGTTGTAAATTAGCAAATGGATTTAACTATCTATTGTGTTTTTACATTTGTTTATGCATTGAGATTTCTCAAAGAGTTGTAAATTCGTATATGAATTTAATTGTCAGATATATCTAAGTTACATAATCTTCCACATTCAATCTACTTATACATTATAGAGTAAAACAAATTGTATCCGATCCGTTATAAAATACATATCACAGATACACAAGGATGTTAAGAGAGAATACCCTATTTTATTTGTTTTGTAGGAATTTGAGTTGTTTCTTTTGAATTTGCATGTTCATCCTTTGTGTATTGTTAGTTCTACTAATGATGATGTTGTTCGAGAAATAAAAAATAATCTTACTGTTGAACAACTTGACATGTTCAGGTAGACATTTTTTGATATGTATATGAATATTTCAAAAAGCACATTTCAAGAACAAATACGTCGTTGCTTGATGACACTTGAAGTTGATCAAGAAAATCCTAATGAGTTTTGGATAAGTATGAATGGTTCCATCCTTTGCTTCACTATTTATGAGTTTTCTCTAATTACCGGGCTCAAGCGCACTAGTAATGAAGAAGATTTTTTAATCTGATTTTAATTTTAAGAATAGGTTGTTAGTCGACTATTTTCATGGCGATACTGATATTAGAAAGGAACACCTTATTTAATGTTTCAATGATAAAAGATGGGTGAGTAATAATGAAGATACATTCAAGATTTCAATATTGTATTTCATTCATACTTTAATTTTCTCACAACAGAATGATGTGTCTATTTCTACAAGAGATTTTGAGATCGTTGATAATGGTACATACAATCAGTTTTCATAGGGAAAGATGTCATTCAAGAATTTGATGAAATCATATAGGCACAAAATAAATTTTACTCAAAAATTGTATCGCCTTTTGGGAATATCGTATGCTTCCCAAGTATGGATTTAACAGTGTTGCATGCAACTCCCACTAACATTAGATGTTAATCATGCTAAGGTAATCCTCATAATTGACATGTTGTTAATCCGCAACCTAAATACAATACCGTTATGAATTTATTTTTTTAGCAATGAAGACAATATAATAAGTATATGTATATGGTAGTGTACATTCATTATCAAGACATATACATGTATTTTCTGTGTTTTTGGATTTTCATATGTTGTAAAAATATTTTCAAGGAATTTTTATTATTTTAGTTTCTATTCATTACTTTTATATGTATCTTGTATCTGAACTGTATCTTGCAAATTTCAGGTCACATTCAGGAATATTTCTCCGTCTTCAACTGAATTGGCAGTCTTTGACTTAACTCATTTTATCGGGACTGCTCGAAATCAAGTAGTTATATTTGTTGTTCCTGATGAATTTGATGATTTTACTACCCCACCTTTGTCAAATGTGCACATGAGGCCTATTTTGTATGGATCATCATCGACACAAACTAATAAGAAATAAAAGTTTGATACTACATCACATTCTGGAAAAAATTGTCGCTCCTCATACGCGTAGTCGTACTTATTCATAAGCAGTGATCAGCAATGGTAAACAATAATCGATAATTCTCACAAGTCGGGTGAAAAGCGATCTACTAATTCACATCACGAGCAGACTCATGATATCCATGTGCAAAGTCCACAGCCCAAAGACACAGAAGATGATTATAGTTGAAGTCACAAGGAGTATGCTTTAATTTGCTTCGGAAGGAGATCAACAACTTAAAGAATTTGGTAAAAATATGTTCAACTATTATGTATAATTATTTTAATAATCTTATAATAAATGCACTTCATTCTCTGTTTAGTAGGCGGAAAAATAATTTACTGAACTTCGTACTTATATGTAAGACATGTTCAAAGTCATCTTTGACGCTATCAAAGAAACGCAAAATTAGAGTCTAAGGTTAACTAAACTTTTTTTTTCTAGAGTACACTTCTACATCTGTATATTTCAAGTGTAATGTAATTCAAAATTCATTTTTATAGGGTTCATAAAGTGCAAATCAAAGTGGCGATGGTGATGACTCACATAACAATGAAGTTCCACAACATACATATGTCGGAGATAACAAAAAAAGTGAGACAATGAGAACTGCCATAAGAAAAGTTCATGGAGTTGACGTATCGAAGGTATTAACAATAATTCACATATTCATGTCTTTTTATTCATTAGTATCATTTATCTATATCATTACACAAGTTTCAGTCATCTTTCATGTACATTTTTTTCATTTTCTTATCAGATACATTACTAACAGATATAGATACACCATTGTAAAATGTCCTAATACAGATACACTTGTCACAATGTCAATGAGATATAAATTTTATGTTTGAATAAAAAACTTTCTAATCATTTCAAGGCTGATCATCAGGATTACATGGCCCAAGACAATGTATCTGATCGCACAACGAAAGAATCCATAGACGAGATACGCCAAACAAGTTAATATGAGGTACAACAAAAAATTATTCGATTTATTTTCAGAAAAATATCATTTTTTTATTTTTTTTTACAGCAAAGCACAAGATGAGCACTATAGGAAGAAATATTCTAAACTTTCTCAACCTATTGATTTTATTGTCGCTCTAGCCAAGTTAAAAAATTAATTTTTACATCATGTCATTTGTTGGTAATTTTTAAAATGATAAGGTGTTTATTTAACTTCTTAATTAATTTCAATAGTTTTGGAGTTTGTCTTGTATGCGACATAGATACATGATGTATCTGAATATAATACCTAATGTATATGATATAGTTTAACACGATATTTATACACTCTTTTATATCAGAGTTTGTGATTTGTATCTCACCAATCAATCATGTCTATCTACCCTTGTAAAATGTATCTGTAGATTCTGTCGTACGTATAAATTAGTCAATATCAAATTTAACTTCTTATGTCATCTATTTTAATTGTATCTGACCATCTTCATTACATTTTTATTTTATCTTTATAGCACATGGATGTGATTTTCTACTATTTAAGAAAGAAGTTACAATTGCAATTAAATGCCACAAGGAAAAAATTTCATTGGGTGCTGACAGTTGTAGCACTCATAGACAGATGCAAATCTAATGGTTCAAAGTATGCATTTCTTCACCTTTTTTATATTTTAATTAATAGTTACGATTGTTTATAGGAAAAATTAGAGAAATCCCACTTTTTAGTTTACTTATTACCATTATCCTTATAAGTGTTATAAATTTCCAAAATCTCTCATTTTCGCGCATCAGATTAGTGTATCTCGCGCATCAGATTAATGTATCAGCACTTATATTATTGTATCTCGTGCATCAGATTAGTATATCATGTATAAAATGTACATCAGATTAGTGTATCATGTATAAAATGTAATGTATCTTACTTAACGATTAATGTATCTCGCGCATCAGATTAATGTATCAGCGGTTATATTATTGTATCCGTTTGAGAGATTTCTGTAATTATAAACTTTTAAGGGATAGATTGTAATTTTGCCTTAAAAGTATGTGATTTATGTAATTTGCCCATTATTTATATTACTAATTTAATGTTCATTTTTCAGGGATTGTGGATCATTTACGACAACATATGCTGAGTATATGACTGATTGACATCCAATTTCTTTAACAGATTTTGATGCTAATCTACATCAAGATAAGGTTCACTTTTATTGAATTATGACAATCAAAAAATTGTCACTAGTCCAGTTAGTGGTAACGAAGACCCACCTAGGCAAAGGGACACTTTTGTTGATTCAGATTTAAATCTTTATTTAGGTTTCTCATGTCATATTTCATGAATTTGTTAACTTAAGTTTTATTAGATATATTTAGATATATTCATACAATGTATCGAAGTTGTTTCTCATTTTCATTTTATCAGGTACTACGAGCCCTCTGTCCCACACATCTAACCAGCTCGTGTGGTTCACTGGTTCCACCGAAAATTCTCATTTGAAGCGGAGCATAGTGCGCTTTAGGCCCTTGAGTTCAGTTGCTTTTGGTTAATATGGTATCGATAGCAATAATAGTTTTTCCAGTTTGTCTGTCCCCGATATAAATGGTTGCTTTAGATTATAAATTTTATTAAATATTTTGTCTATCTAATGAGTAATAGCTCTCATTAAGTTCATGACGTTACGTATCTTATGTTTTATGGCATGTAGCTTTAGTTAAATCATCACAATATTCATAAGCTTATTTCTTTATTTATTATTCATTTGTTTATTATTGGTATTTTAGCCTTTCCTTTGGTGTATTTGCAATCTATGATATGTTCCCTTTGACCTACTACATAATATTCTTCTTTTTGTCGTTTAAACCAGTTTCTTATTGTTGGTATTTCGAATATTTTTGCTACGCTTAGGTCTAATTCTTTTCCTTTTATTTGTTCAAATATACTATTATCAAATATTATCTTTTGTTCTAAAGATTCTTCGTCTTGATGTTCTTCTTTAGTTATTATTTGTATATCAGTTTCAGTCATTTGTTATATTATATGATTCATTATCTGATTCTATTTCTATATCATTATCTATTTCATTTTCTGATATTTCATATATGCTATCTTCACTTTCTGATGAAGATAATCTGAAGTCTAAAGACTAATGAAGATAATTTGAAGTCTAAAGCTAGTGTAAGTTAGCAGCATGACTATAAAACTGCGGAGCTATGTCGATCGGAAGACAGAAAAAATCTAGAGCTAAAAGGTGACGTTGGGAAACACCTAAAAACCCATAACATTTGTTTAAATACAGCTGCAGGTACAAGCCAACGAGTTAGTGAAAATCATAAGAACTCAAACTTAAACCAGTCATTCGAAAAACCATTTACCCCAAGGCCAACACCAAAAAACATATTGACTATAGAACCACAAACTTCTACATACGCGGATAGCCTACACCATGACAAAAGGACATATAACCATATTACGCGAACCTATATAGAAAATATATACAAAATCCAAACATTTTTAAATCTTAAACCCAGATCTACTACAACCCAAGAACCCAACCAGGATTATTTAACCCAAAAATTACAAGGTTATAATAAACTAATTGCACAACCAAAAACTAACGCCAACTTAGTAAGGACATGTTACAACTATGGACTGTTAAATACAGTATATACTTATGACGGAGAGGAACTAAGTGGAATACCGGAACTGCACAAAGCATTTATTACATATAAGAGAGTTACTAAGGGAAATTTATTCTATGTAAAATTTTATACATCAACATCAGAGATATTATACGAAGAAATAAAACCTCCGATACAAGTGGTAAAGATAGGACTAACAAAAGATATGATAATACCAGAAGATATCGAACAGCAACCAGAGATACAAAAAATCGAGATACCTAGTTTTTATGCCAATAAGAGAATAATTGGTATGTCAACCATTATACAAGAACTAGCAAATAATTATTTAAACGGAAATGCTATATGGAGCTACTATGCAAGAGATCAGTTAATGATTTATTCCAATTCAAGGGAATGGAGGAAAATTTATATATGTACCAAAGAACCCAAGATATGTTATATCTAGAATACATCATAAATAATATTTAAAAAATATTCATATTAAAACAACTATCGGAAGAATATTACAATAAATATTATTACATTTTACCATGAATACTGCACCCCCAAAAAATAGTATTAAAAAGATATCAAGATTAAGACACCTAGCAAAAGAATATTATAATAAAATCTTTAAAATAAATTACTCACCTACCACACTACTACCTACCACACTACCACTTCCATGAATTCCCCAACTTCCAGTTCCGCACCGAAAAATGGTATCAGAGCTATGGATAGTAAAAAACATAGTAAGAAACATACTAGTAGAAAGTTAAGAAAATTAAGAAGAAAATTAAACAAACTATATCCGGTATATAAACAACTTAATATCACAAAAACTGATAACGAAAAATTAGACCAATTAATAGATAATATACCTAAAATAGAATATAAATATATTCAATATTTAAAGATACAATGAATAGCGAGAATAACGAATATAAAGAAAAACTTACTGAAATAATTATAGCGAAAAGACAAGAGTTAGAACATAGGCAAAATAGACTTAATAATAACATATTCGCAGGAATTTGTAAAAATCTATAATAGCACAGAGAAAATCTATGTTATATCTAGAAATACAAATAGGAAGTTTAGAATATAAACTTCAACACAATCTATAAATGAATAAGGAAGAATACGTCATAGACGAAAAAACATATGAAAATTATGACGGATTAAAAATAAAGATAATATTTTCTAATCTAGGAAGAAGATATAAGAAAATAGGTGACAATCTAAGTTTAATGTTAGAAAAAGAAACGGTAAAACTAGAAGATAGTTTAACTGCTATGATAAGAATAACAAAAGAAAATGAAGAAATAGATAGAAAAACGAAAATGGAAAAAATAAAACAACAAGCAAAAAAGGAAGTACAACAGTTAGAAGAAGTAAAAAATACTAAAATAATAGAACTAGAAAAAGAACTAGCAATATTAAAAGAAATGTATGAAATTAAACAAAGAGAAAAAGAACAAAAAACAAAATTAGCAAATG